>JANRGW010042057.1:0-50497 GCA_024733675.1 Psilopsiagon aymara
GGAGTATTGTGTGCAGTTCTGGTGTCCTCAACATAAAAAGGACATGCAACTGTTGGAACAAGTCCAGAGGATGGCCATGAGGATGATCATGGGACTTAAGCACCTCCCATATGAAGATAGGATGAGAAAGTTGGGGCTGTTCAGCCTGGAGAGGAGAAGGCTGTATGGAGACCTCATAGCAGCCTTCCAGTATCTGAAGGGGGCCTATAGGGATGCTGGGGAGGTACTCTTCATCAGGGACTGTAGTGAGAGTACAAGGGGTCATGGGTTGAAACTTAAACAGGGGAAGTTTAGATTGGATATGAGGAAGAAATTCCTTACTGTAAGAGTGGTGAGCCATTGGAATGGGTTGTCCAGGGAAGTTGTGAATGCTCCATCTTTCGTGGTGTTCAAGGCCAAGTTGGACATAGCCTTGAGTGGCATGGTTTAGTGGGAGGTGTCCCTGCCCCTGTCAGGGGGGTTGGAAATAGGTGATCTTAAGGTCCTTTCCAACACTAACTATCCTATGATTCTGCGATTCTATATCTGTATGTGAAGGCGTGCACGCACACATACACATGCGCATGGATACATTGTTATTCAAAATCAGTATAAAAAGCAATTTATCATGTCTGATATTTATTTTAATGTTTTCTGAAATTATTTTTTCCCTTGAATGACAAATAGGAGATTGGACTTTGGCTGTGATCTTGAGTCAAAGGCAAAAAAACCTAAGGCAGAAACATAGAATATGAAATACGTACCCTGAGTAGATTAACCTTTATAGTGTCATGGTGACATTGCCAGTTATTTAGAAGTACATTCTCCACAGAGACAAGAGATTGTCTCACAGGAATCTTGTAGGGCACTTGACCCTACATCTTTCATATATTTTAAAAATGTCAGTCACTGGGTTTTTACTATGGCCAGAGGTTGTAGGGTGCATGAAGGAAAGGAACTAGAAAAAAAAATATGCTTATCCAGGAAAATCTGCTGCTGATAGGTGGATCACATCTTTTAAAACAGCATAAGTTTGCACTATAGATGAATTGATTTTAAGGCTGTTCAGTGCCATGTAACATATAGGTTAATGATCTCTTGGTAGACTAGCCAATGTCCTCAGCAGATCTGACAAACTCACACCACCCTAAGAGCAAGCTTGAGAACCCCCACCCAGTGAAAAGCATGGGAAGACTCAGGTAGCACAGGCCTGTTTCTTTCACTGCTGGATGAAAAATGCTCTTGCCACAGTCTGAAGTGATGCAGAGGAAGCAGCTTAGAAGATTTTTTTCCCTTTTAATTCAAAACTCTGTGAGGTTCTACTGAGAGGGGCTGCCTGTCTCTGTGCAGTTTATTATCCTGATTAATTAGGAAGAACATGCTGAGACTTGGTTTCTGAACTTCTGACTTTTTTCTGATCCTCTATGTCCCGCTTCGCTGGTTTGCTACAATTCAAAGAATCTGCCTGACTTTTTTTTCAGCTGTAAACACCATCTTCCAAAGGTCCCTACTCCACACTATGAATTATTAGCTTCCCTCTTTTCCTCACTACACAAATTGGTGCCAATATTGCATATCTGCAGCAGGGTAGGCAACCTAACTGCAAAATAAAGCTTGCAGCTATGACTGGCTTCAGAAAGTTGGCCAAAAAGCTAGTTAGGTGCGAGCACTATCCCTGCCATTTTTTGGACTTTTCAGGTGTTTGTTTAAGGTCCATGTTCCTGGGCAAGCCAGGTCTTTCTTTCCCTACCTCAGCATATCTGGGGATTGTTTAAGGAGGGTATGTCTGTATCTTTCAATTCATCAGTGTATGCCTTTCAGGGGCTGGGAATCATTTTGAACTGACAGCAACGCCAGACGCCAATGACTTTACAATGGCAAGTCGAAAGCTGTGGATGTGGATGATTCACCAGTGAGCCTCTGTTTATGAACTTCCCTATTGTAATTTGCTACTGTGGGAGAAGTCTAGATACCCTTTTTGTTGTGTCTGACACATACAGATTGAGTGACAAATAAAAATACAACCACATCTACTAGACACATGAACATGACATGGAAGTCGCACAGAGGACTGGTTTCCAAAGACCTGCTCTGTGTATGTGTGAGAGAGAGAAATAATTAAGTCTTTTTAGATCTGTACATTCTATGGTTGCCATTAAAACACTGTATATTCTAAATTTCCAAGACTAAAATCATACAAAACATCACATTCAAGTACTTCTAGATCTACACTGTACAGAAATACAGAAATCTTAGTAACCTTTTCTAAAGAAAGTATGTTTTGAAACTTACTATAACATCTTTTCTCTGTAAGGATGTAGCTGTATCATGGTAGGAAACATTTTTCAGGAAGATAGCTCAGTACTGAACACCTTTACTAACCTGGACACTCTCTAATTTCAGTTCTGGAGGCAGATAACTGCAATGAAGGACATGACAACAATGTAAAAACTTACCACTCCACTAGGTGAAATGACATTGCTTAGGCTGAGATGCACCTCACCTAAGTTTGGGTGTCTCAGGATTAATGTTCAAAAGCTAAACTAGTCTTAAAAGGTTAAGGCGGCTTTCCAGTTCATGAAAAGAAACAGCACCTAACCTGCCTTAGAAACCTATGTCAGCATGAGAGACATCAATAAATCATTTTTACGTAAGTACACATCCCTTTTTTTGTGTTGTAAGAGGTCTTAGACTTAGGCTATGTCTTCACACTAGCATTCACAGCAAGAAAGAAATGTCAATTGTAACAGACCTCTGAAGGTCATCTCATCCAGCCTCACACTAAGAGCAGGGCTGTTGCCGACAAAGGCTCAGCTCAGCTGGGGCATTGATAATCAAGTCTGAAAGCCACCAAGGATGGAGATTTCCACAGCTTAGTAGGCAGCCTGCTCCAGTGCTGCATCAGCCTTGTAGGGTCCTACTTGAATCTCAGTCTGCAGTTTGTGGCCATTCTTCTTTGTTACATCACCCTGGGCCACCAAAAAGACTTCGGCTCCATCACATCTGTAACTCTTCAAATAGCTGTAGTCTGCTGTGGATTTTCACTTCAACAGACTACATATCCCCAGCTCCTTCAACTACTCTGACCGGAGGGTCCTTTGCTAGAATCCCTCCAATTTCTTCCAGTTTCTGGAAGCAGAGAGCCCCAGCCACTGAGCACAGTATTCCAGGTGAAGACTCATCAGCACCAGAGGTAAATAATCACCTCCTCAGTTTGCTGATGATACTCATCTTGACAGCCCAGAACACAGTCTGCCTGTTCACAATGAGAACACCGTCTGTTGACCCGTATGCAAGTTGGTATTCACATTCCTTCAGAAAAAATAATGGAATAAAATCAAGTCTTAGGAAGACCAGTTCCCTTAGTAAGACCAGATCTCCCACCAATTGTAACAGTGCTAATGAGTGGCCCATGCTCAATGAAGTGACATCTGAATGAAAATGCTTAAGGTACTGCATGTTCAGATAGAATAGGAACAGGGACATTAATATATTTCAGACAAACACATTTCTTAAGCTTCTTCTCCTAATTCCCATCAATGGATTATGACTCTACATATCTGATTCATCTAAAGTACTACAATGACATTTTGATACTTTCGCAGGACGTATTTCTTTTTATGTTGTTAACAATAAGTATGTTGTTAATCAACTGCACTTAACAAAGATGCTCATTCTTACAAACACATATACAAGTCTGTAACTTCTTTGTCATTGCTCTAAAAAGTAAAATGACAAAGATGGGTGAGTGTTTAGAGATTTGAGACCCAGTAAATCAATAGAACAAGGAAAACATGTATTTATATTATTAATCTCACTCTATCATTTTGAAATGGTCTAGCCAACATAAATAATCTTCTCAGATACAAGAACTTGCTGACAAAATAGGTCATGAGAAAGACCTTCTGAAGAAATTAATTTATCATGAAGACACAAGCTTTTTTCCGTCCAGATACAATAAAATTTATTTTATTTTGATAGTTTTTTCTTGTCTAACCTAAATGACAAGTAAAACTAAAAATAATAAACCCTATATGTAAATGCCAACATACTTTCTCCAAACAGCTGAGTTCAACATTTGATTTTATATTGAGTAAAGATAAATTATTCTGCTAAACATGTTCACCATTCTTTGCTTTATATGTACTTTTCTTGTATGGCTTGTGCAAGTACAATAAAATATACTATAAAGAGCTACAATAAAGAAAATAACATATGGGCCAGTTGAAAAATAAAAAATTGCCATTATAAAGAAACTACAATTCAAAGTAGCCATGCAAGCTATATTATACAATAAAACTAAGACAACACAATATTAGTAATATTTTAAATCAGTTTAAGAGAATACTGGATGATATTTAATAGTTAACTACAGTTTAAAGTACATTTGCCTCTCAACAGGGATTTATCCAGATCATGGAGTCCAACCTGGATGAGTTTTGACCAAGATACATGTAAGTGAGAGTATGACAAGAAACAATATGAAAATGAGAGATGCAGTGCGGGGGATGACTTGTCACCTCAGCGCTTTATTCTGAAAAGGGGGGCAGTCAGCCCTTCTGACTATCCCTTGAATAATGCCACATCAGGTTTTGTACATTGAATAATGCCACATCATTTTGTACATCAAAACATCAGGGTTTGTATTCCCACTTCACATTTGTGTAACAAAGCATGTCTCTTTTTATGGGACACTACCAGAAACCCTTGGCAGCAGCTCTCTGCCACCCTTCTCTGTAGTATTTTAGATTTTACTTACAAACATGTATGATCTCTATTGCTTATATTTATCTTTTTTCCATCCACCGGTGTCTAAATCTATTTACTGAATGGCCAGAAAAAAATACCCCTGTTATATAATTACTTATTATTACTGCCTGTTTGAATTCCGAATTCAGTGTGCGAGAGGAAAACTAGAAATACTTTTTGTCTAACAGAGAATAATGGCTGGCCTCACAGAAAACAATTCTTGATTTGCTTTTTCTTTCCCACTTTCATTTATGCATAATAATAATAATTTAAAGATCAATAAAAAAAGAGATCAAGGTCCAGAGAGGACATATAGCAGATAGTGCTATAGATTTTGGTTCTAATGGCAAAAATTGCAGCTGTGGCTGACACTATTTCACCAGTGTCTCTTTACATCATTTTACTGATGTCAGTGAAACGGAACTCTGTGACACTTAGAGACATAGAGTAGACATATATTATATTGAGATATACTGCAGCTGAAAAACAAGGTATAATTTAAGGCTAAGCTTCTAGTAATTTTCAGGATTTTAATCCAGTATTTGCATCTAAACATGGCTATACATGGCTATAACCATGCCAATAAAAGCTGTATTATGAACTATGTCTTCATTATCTCTTTTCATTTTTTCTCCTACATGTTTTTATCTGTAGTTTTTTCACCTGTAGCTTTTTTCACTTATTGATATCTTAAAGGTCTTTTCCAACCTAACCAATCCTATGACAGTGTGAAAGACCCACAGCATAAACAGCAAGATTTTATCATGTCTGTTAAGGTACTCTCATTCACATTCATCCTCTGAGCTCACACTGATGCTATAGCAAGTCCCATGGGGGGTCTCCCACTCCATGTTCAGTCATCCATGTAAGTAAGTCACTGAGAGACGCCTACAAAAACCAACTAGCCTTTTCTCCCCTGGAACCTTTCCAACTTAGCTGTATCTTAAAGCTGTAAGTGTCTCATACAGCACATGACCTGAGTCCTTCAACTGTCGGGAAGAACAGAATATTTACATCTTTACAATATTCATATATTTTTAAGAATGCCACTGGCCCAATTTTGGGCAGCACTATTTTCTTGACTTAAATGAGATCTCATCTCATCCTTATATAAAGGAATTTCACTAAAGATACTTTGAGCAGTTGCTATCATAAGAATGAAGTCAAGGATACTTTGTTGGTCTGCCTTTGCAGTAAGAGCCCTATTCACATGACCCACGTAAAGCAAGGGAAATCCAGGTGCTCTTACAACTGTTTGAAACTATGAAGTGGCAAAAATAATCAAAATGACACTACATAAAAACACTATTTCTTACAGTATTTTGAGTGCTGAGAAATAGTATAATAGGAAGAGAAAGCAACTCTATTTGGACTCATATATTGTTTGGACCTATTTCCATAAACTGTCATAAAAGAAATAAAGAAAAAATATCTCACGTTATGCAGTCTGAAGAAAAGCATGCAGTTATACATATAAAAGCATAACATTTAAGAGTGTGTATAAATATACACATATCTGTCTATCCTGAAAACTTTCTTATTCTCCTGAACAATAGTGCTTACACATAAAAATATCAGCTGTGAATACATCACGCAGAACATACTAAAAACGTAATAACAACAGTTGTTTGGAACTGTTGCGGATATAGCTAATAAATGTATTTCATCCCTTTGAAACTACTTCTACAAGCATTTCCTGCTGAGCATAAGAGCCTACTTTCCTGCCTGTCTCTCACTGCTAGTCACTTATGGTATGACCACTCTCAGGATGAGATTCCTTATGTTTGCAATTTCAGTTTTCTTGAATCTTTCCTTTTAACTGCACTATTCATAGCAAAGAGCCTTTTACTGCCCAGCATTAGGCTTTGGGGTTGGCAAAAACAAGTATCTACTAGAGTTTGGGGGAGTAAGAAAAATACAATAGGAAAAGACACTGCCTGCAAGAGACCAGCAGCTGGGCTATGTTGGGAAAGTAAGAGCATGGGGAATGAGCACTCTGAGAAGGGCAGAAAGAACTTACTTTAAACAAAAATAGGATACAGAATAGCCACTACTAAAACAGAATGAGCCTAAAGCAGAAGAAAATCAACCAACCTAGCAGCAAACTTTGTTTCCTTTTGAGCAAATGAACTGACATCCAATGACATGCATAAAGCAACTACTAAAAGCCCATTCTTTCCCACAGATAAAAATATAAGGCTCATGCTCAAAGCAATGCCAGAACCTATTCACCATACTTGTACATCAGATCTTTCTCCATGTGGATTTTACACATTACCCATGCATTAACCACTCCAAAAGGGATTTCAGAAAAGAATTACGAGATCAATCAAATATTTTCATAGGAAAAAAAAAAAAAACAATTGAAGCAATAAAAAGCAAACTATAAAACACTCAAAAAAAAAAAAAAAAAACAACAAACCCCACAACTAATGTTTCTCTTAGTGATTCAAACACAAATACTTTCTTCTCAGAGGAGCAGTCATAAACACAACTATAAAATTTATGTGCTTTAGCACATTTCTGATACACAGTATCAAATGCACAGTATCAAAGTGGAGAGTCCGAATACCCTGAATGAGTCCAAAAAAGACCAGAAGATGTGTTTATAGAGAGCAAACCTACATCTTTATTGCTCATTTTTATACTCTTTTTGCTAGCTTTGACATTCGAAGGTTAAAGTGAGTCATATTCCCCATACCTGAGGGGAAGAAACTTACCACCCCTTAACTGCATCGTGGCATCTTCATGAAAAACACCATTGTGAGTAAACTGTGAGAGTGGGGACCCATGAGAGTTCTGTGAAATACAAAACTGAAGACAGTCTGCTCAGAGGCTTGCTCCAAAACCCCTCTGGAGCCAATGCAAGTGTCACTGGGAGTTCTGTAGGTTCAGAGTCAAACCTCAACAGTGTACTAATGCAAAAGTAGCCAGGCTATCTATTGTTATTCCTCCACTTTCTGCCTATTTTTCTCTCTCTTCTTTCATTTAGCTCATTTAAAGAGATTTTGCCGATAATCTCAGAGCTCGGTAAAAACAAGTAAAAACAAATAGAAATTGACCATGATATAACAAAGAGCCAAACAGATACATGGCAAAAAATAATGGGATGGCACAGTCATAGAGTCGATCACACACTCTAATACTCTGGTACTTTGAAGGTTAAATTGATTTTTTCACTCATTTCTTCCTTTCCCTCAAAGAAGAATTTGATTTTAAAAGCATTTGAGTGGGGAGTTGGCTTGACAGATTTAAGGAGGTAATTTTAAATACAAAGGGTGTACAAAAAATGATGTAACCACTGGAAGGGAAAGAGATCAAG
Organism: Psilopsiagon aymara; assembly: GCA_024733675.1. Taxonomy (NCBI): domain Eukaryota; kingdom Metazoa; phylum Chordata; class Aves; order Psittaciformes; family Psittacidae; genus Psilopsiagon; species Psilopsiagon aymara. The sequence goes on from JANRGW010042057.1 coordinate 8,051, forward strand.
TCCAGAATGTATCCACACCTGGACAAGACTGTTGAATGACATCCTTCATGCGAAGCCAGTAATGTACATCAACCTAGAACAGTAGAGGTTGGAAGAGGCTTCCTGAGATCATTAGGAGTTTATTCCTCAATACAGAGTACTGCCAATTTCAAAGTAATATTAGATTTCTCAGGGCCTTATCCACTCAAGTTTTGAAAACCCACCAGGAAGGAGAATCAAGTCACTCTGAACAACTGTTCCAGTGTTTAACCATCCTCACAATGAAGAGTTTTTTCCTTGTGGCTAATTGAAATTTCCCTTCTGCATCAACTACCTATTCCCTCTTGTCCTTTCACTGTGCATGTCCATAAAGGGTCTGACTCCATCTGGCTTTAATGACCCATTAAGCAGCTGCAGACAGCAATTAGCTCTGCTCTTCTCTTAGCTTCCTCTCTGAACAAATCCTGTTCTCTTTAGTGCCTCTTTTTGCATCATACGCTCCAGTACCCTGCGCATCTTGGTGGCCATTCTCTGGACACTTCCAAATTCTGTGTCTTTCTTATACTGGCACAGGGGTAGGCAGGGGCCAGAACTGGGCACTACTCCAATTGCAGCATCTGAAGTGCCAAAAAGGGGAGAATAATCAATCCCTTTAACCTACCAGCTGTACTGATGCAGGCCAGGGTGTAGCCAGACAGCACTACTGCAAATACACTTCTGAGCTCCTAATGAAAGGGCACTCAAACACAAAAAGACTGTGACAGATGACTAAAGCTTTGAACTTGTCCAGTCCCAAATATGCAATGGACTCACATGCTAAGTGACTACTTGAGGAGGTTACAGCAGCAAACTCTGATGTGTCAGGCAATGTCTCCCAACAGCTAGAGAGCACAGCTCAAGGACTGATCTGCTGTATAAGTCTTTTCTACTGTCCTGAGGGGGAATCCACTGAGGATTCCTTCTTAAATACAGGCTTAAATACAGGCTGGGGGAAATAAAGCTTGTTTACTGGAGCAGTGAACCATCCTCTGTAAGGATTTCTGTTTTGACTAGTTTATAACAACTTCTGAGATCTAGTGGTATTTCTGAATACATCTGCATATCTCAGGAGAAGAGCTTCCATATAGACTCTGCTCTCCATCTGAAATGCTGTCTTCAGATGGGAATGGGTAAATACACAAGAAACAGAACTTCAATGTGAAATATTAAACTTCATTAAAAAAAAAAAAAGAAATAAAGAACTGTTTCTCATGTATGGCGTTTACTGCCAAATGAATCTGAAAAATTTAAAAGTGAACTGACAAAAAATACACTTCCCTTTCCATCTTGAACATTCTCTGAAAAAAAGCAGTCTGCTCTGTTGGTGATTTCAAACGCTTTCATCTCACTGGATATACGTACAACTGACCTCTATCATAACCATGACAAAATGACAAAAGACCTCATTGCAGGACTCAGACCTAAGCTCAAAATAACAGGAGTGCTTAAATTTATCTTTTACAATAGAAAATAATGATTTATTTAGGGTAATAGAAACTTTCTACTGAGTTAAGCAAACAAAAAAGAGGTTCAATTTCTGCAAAACAACTACGAACGAACTTCAGCTCCTAACTAGCTCTGCTGAACTGAGCATTCATACCTGGACTAAGCCCTGATGCTGGACTGGGCATATCCAGAAATGTTTTATGCATCAAGTTTTCCATAATGAACATTCATTATCAACATCATGAAGAAAACCAATCCTAAATTCCAATTGCAATTAAATGAACATCATTAAAAAGAACTGTGGACACATCCTTTGAAGAAAAGAATTGCAATAAAGAAATAGAAGTCGAGAGTCTAACGATATTTCATGAAGCTAAAATTGAGATATGGAAATCAATGACTGAAAAATAGTCTAATCGTTTTGCAAAAACACTCATAAATTCAACTCCAAACAGCCCAAAGCAAAGCTGAAACAGCAGATTTAAATTTATTATTTCCTTTCAACTGTAGAAGTCCCTTTTCTTTCTTCAGTGCATCATGTACAGAGCAATGTGTACCTCTTTCAGCCAACCTCACCTTTTAGATTACTGTAGCAAGCTAGCATCCTCTGTCACTGATTTGATCTCCACTTCCTTCACACTTTTGTAATGGTCTGGTGATTTCTTTAATAGTTAGCTACAAGGAAGGCCAGGTCTGAAGTGTTAAGAGTCTATATACAGAGCACGATCATTGAAAGGACCCCTAAGGTTGAGATAAAAATCGTTGGCATGCACTAAGCCAGAAGTGTAACTGCTAACTAGCACAGATCGTTACGTGTGGCTTAGAAATTTCAGGGAACCTCAAGCACAAAACCCCAAACTCATCAATGCTTCTGTCTGATTCTTAAACACCACTGAAATTAGAATCTCAGTACAAGCCTTGCAAGTATTTTAGACACTGCTATTAATATATTAAAACCCTCATAAAAGTCTCCAAATTAAATTAATATATAATATACTTAGCTAATTAAGTACAAATCATTGGCATTATCATCACTGCAGCAAATTTCATTGACCAGTCTAGCCTAAGGGCAGGATACTGTTAATAGCCCCATCTGAATGTTATTGCCTTTTGGAAATGAAACACTTTGTTGTGTCAAACAAGATGAAATTGTATAACTACACATCACTGTCAAGACAGTAAAAAAGCAGAAGCCCGGAAGAGACACTAGTCCATATTAAGTGCCTGTAATTTCTTACATCAGTCAACTGCGTTTAAAGCAAAATCAATTTCTCTCTGTTCTTCAGAACTATCTCTTTTTTCTCTTCAAAATTCATTAAATGACATTTCTATGGTAACTGTCTCTTCCAATCTTAGAACAAGAACTTTTCTCTACTCCCTAACAAGAAACTGGAAGCAAGTTTACATTAAAAAAAAAAAAAAAAAGAAAAAAAAATCACAGATCGATTGAGCAGTTTCTCTTTATGATCAGTGTTAAAAGTCTATGCCAAGAAACCGCCACCCTCAGTCTGTTTTTCTGCCTGAACATTTAAACAGAGAAAATTTGGTTCACTCACAAGAAGTTTGTTGCTAATACAGCCTTTTCTCTTAGATAACCATAGAAATGCTGCTGACTGACCCCTAAACAGTCACCTGAGTGAGGTTATCTGCAGGGATGGGCATGAATTTAAATACTATGAACATGCACATATGTGATTTCCACAGTTTTACTGGCCTCCATCAAATTATTTACAACATGTAACTAAGGGGTAAATTCCAGAAAATTTGAGACTAAAGAGATTATTATTAACAAGGAGATAATATTGAATTACTTGCAAGAGACAAGTAATGAAAAAATATGATCCAGCTTCCAACAGTAAAATGAGAAATAATTATACAGAAGTTGCTCACAAATAAATGTCATAAATGAGTAGTTTATAATGCTAAATTGTCTTAATCACAGAAACACCACTGAATTACTAATCAACAGAAAACAGACATACACAGGTATGAAATGTCTTTTAGATTTAATACTGCATCCCTTAAAAAAAAAAGAACAACATGAATCACCATAGCCATAGTGCGGCATTATATACCTAAGTTATTTTCTTATTTAAACTATTTTAGTTATTGGATGATGTAATTGGACAAGTACTGTTTGACTTGAGTACCTCAGGCTGAGGTAGACTACAAGCAGAAACAAGTTTTACAATATATATAACTCTTCATTAATAATTAAGGCCTTTTTAATAACTGTATAGTCTTCATGAACTAATTATGAGGCACTAGTAATAACATAAATTTATCTGTTAGATCTGTATATGCTTTGGCTTACATGGAGTTTTATGGTATGAGAGGTCCAGCCTGGACTCATATTATTATGCTGTTAATAATAATCCCCCAAAAAATCATTTTACATCTAAACTGCATGGAGGAATCTGAATAATTTGAGAATATTCATAAAACACTTCTGCACATGCTTTTTTACCATTTCATGTTCTGAAGGTACACAAGATTTTCTCTATGGTCATAATTTTAGTTCCATCTGGTCCCATAGCATTTAAATAAAGAAATAATTAGATGATTTTTCAGTACAGTAAAATATAATTCTGGATATGAAATTACATCCTTTCACACAATTACACAGGATGCAAAACCTACAAAAGCAAACAGGTAAACATGAACATTGATTTCAGCAGAATGAAGTGCTCTTTTATTTCTGAAATGTGTCTGCTGTGAAATCGGCCCAGATTAAGGAGAGCCTTAAATGCCTCTATATCAAAAATAAAGGAAATTAATATTATCTATTCCTTCCTCTTTACCCTATTTTCTGTACATTAAGAGAGATCACAACATACACATTCTGATTATGCTAATGTAAAAATAAGTTGAAGCACAAATAAATTAAAAAAATTGGAAAAGACAAGTATTCACTTGAAAAAGTTAAATTATATTTGAGAGGAGAGAAGAAATTATCTCTCAAGCAAAGCTTTAGGTATATCCCCAAACTGGCATTACCTGCAGCTGCAGGCATTGAATGTGATGCTTACAATTACCATTCAACTGATACTTCTTTTTGTGAAGCAGAAAAATCGAGATCAATGGCACCAATTGTCAAAACAACAATTAGGTATACAAAAGAACTGGTAGCTCTGAGGAAATCCAGGTGGGTTTTAAACAGTTCTTCAGCTTCCTTGTCCAGCTAACTAGAAGCTCCAACTTTGCTTTTAAAAAGGCCTTTGCTAGGAACATTGTTCTTGCTGATGCACAAGATCAAATGTTGCATTAAACCTGTGTTCCCTATGACTTCTTGTCCTTACCATGAAATTTTAGTCACACTGCTCAAACTAACAATTTACAAGGGTTGTGCTTATACAAAACACTTTTCCACAGTGGAAAGATCAGTACTCCATAGTTTGCATGGTAGGTCTCTACTGCAATAGCTCCAAAATCCAATTCAGCTGATTTGGAAATAAAAGAGTCTATCATGAAAGAGATTTTCCTTCATAGAATCTAGCGAAAGATACAGAAATGTGCAAAGGTTAAGAATGGACTTTGTGAGAAGGAGCTTGGTAACAATCAATGACTGAAGAGACCAACTCATAAAAAGAACATGTTTTTCCATCAAGTAAGGTACTCTTTAACAAGTACCAGGAGGTAACAAGCACCACAGAATCCAAGTAAGTGCAAGCCTTAAAATAATTACAGCAAAATGGTATTCCTACACACTAAGAAGCTGAAAAAAGAATCAGTAGAGCCAGAAAAAGAAGAAAAGATACATATGAGAATTTAAAGATGGTTTGTTGTTTGGGTTTTGGGTTGTTTTTTTAATATTGTAAGTATTGGCATTGCAAAACATGTGCAGAAGTTCTCATATGCATAGCCACAAATGAATGCTCAGTTCACGTTGACTGAGACACTGAAGCTCTTTGGAAGTGCTGCGAACTTCATATGAATTCCCTGGAGAGAGTACACTCAGAGTATGGCTAAATGAAGCATTCATTCACAGTAGGAGCTGAGTCTAAGTGTGGGAAACACAGCACCAATACTGTATTTGAAGATGGAGAGAAGCATGACTCAGACATTTATTTTTTTGAAAGATAGAGAACTTAAAATATGCAACAGTAGGAAGTGAAAGATCAGGATCTCAGTATGTGTCACCACAGTTCAGCCAAAAATCAAAGGAATCTTAATGGTTTTTATCAATTATTTGGCCCAAGATCTTCCAATCTGTGGGTAATAACACAACTGGAGACAGGGCCAGTAATTAAAGAGAATGCAATCGGTTTCAAAAGGTTTTCCATTATTTTTTGTGACTGGATGAGCAGATGGCAAATGCAGCTTAACACAGAAAAAATGTGAGATAATTAGCAGGGAAACCAAAAACCAAGTTAGAGAATATGTACTAAATGGAAATCTCATCTAGGAAGCTAATCAAGAGAGGAATTTGGGGGTTATTATGAAAAATAATTAAAACCATCAAACTATTTCACAGCTGCTGGAGAAAAGAAGGCAAAGATGATAACAGGTTACATTAATAGATAGATACACCACCAAGTAAAGCGATATTATTAGTGTTCAAGGCATTTATTAAGAACCCTCTAGAATTCTCCTCCTGGCTCTGGCCTGCGTGGGAGTGTGCAGTGAGGCAGGGCACTACAGATGAAAATGTGATGTGCCAGTGCTGGTGCTTTTGAGACTGAGCTTCTCCAAGCCTCATTGATGATGTGACAAATTCCACCCAAGCCTAGGTAGGCTCTTTTTGTTTCTACTGCTCTTATGATGCTATTTCAGAGCCTCAGTCTTGGGTGGTTATAAGCATCCTACTAAATTGCAAACTGTATTTATTCACGGCCAGTTTATTCTTATGCCAGCAATATCATTTAGCGCTCACACACAAGTGCTCACTGCCATTTCAGTGCAGATTTCTCCTCTGTGAACAGGTCTCTATCCTTGCAAGAATCACGACATCGCAAATCAAGCAAGAAGCCTTAGGAAAGGTACATTTTGCAGCAGCCAGCAGGTCTGTCCAAGTGACTTCGGAACAAATCCAGAACATAAAGGCAATGCATCAGCTCAGACATACTGGTGCACATACTGGTGGTACCTGGACCTGGCTGGGGAAAAAGGTAGATGGAATGCTGGGCTCAACAGCAAAACATGGAAGAAGCGGAGGTGGAAAGGTTTGGTACCACAGAACTGGGAGTCTGGGGTAGGAAATAGGACCAAGGCTGGTGACAGGGTTTTGCAGGAGTGGAGGCACTATGGAAGAAGAGATGTGACTGTGGGGCATGGGTAGGGGAAGTAATTTGTGGGATCAGAGAGGGGTGAACTGTAGGTAGATCTGGATGGGATGGAAGGAATGGGGTTGCTTCAAAGTAAATCCAGAAATACTGGGGAGTCTCTAGAGCAGTGTCGATGTGCCATTAACCTGGAGTCCATTTGTGGACCAGAATACACACATCCAAACTACTCCCTTGCTCCCACTTCATTCTCCTTTTAAATTTGCTTTGATAAGGAGATTAAATATATGTGTCCAAACTACTGACCATTTGGCAATTCTCTGTCTCTCCTACACACTATTCCCATCACCTTTGTCCACTGCTCTGCATTTCACTGGGGATCCTGACACTTAGAAGTTGCTAAAAGAATTGAGGATACTGGCATCTGGGCAGAGGAAACAGAACCCCAAATTAAGACCCCTGTTGGAAAGGCAGCCATACAAGCTCAGCAACTATTAGATTTGTTCGTTCTCCCAATCAGCACAAGTATTATGTTGAAATCAGCTATTATACAGGCTGCTCCTTCCCCAGCAGCTGGGATTTAGGGGACATGGGAGAGAGCCAAGCATACTGTGAATAGGGAGGTTTAGCAGATGTTACAGAGGAAGTGAAGACTTCCTTCTTCCTTCTTCTTGGGGTGGGAGGAAGGTTATTTATAAGAAACAGGAGGAGGGAGGACCAGGCAGTGTAACATAGGAACATAGGTCACAAATCTATAACATACTTTCATTAGTTCCAGCATTAATGAGAAAAGTGGTTGCTTTCCAAGTATAATGTGGCATTGGAGTGTTCAGCATAAACTTAATTTTGAACTAGAAAATTACTACAAGTCACCACAGCCAATATATTGAGTAGAATTTTAGCACAATGAAAGATATATAGCAGGTGTTAATTACAGTTTGGTCAAAGAATAGAACATGTTTATAAATGTTTTCTTTGATTGTGTCCCTCAAATTTGCAGAGAATTAGTGATCTCAAGTACTTTTTAACCAATATTGAAAAACCAAAGTAATTTTTTACTTTTTTTTTTTTTTTTTTTTTTTTTAACAGAACAGAAATCACTGTTCTTCAGAACATTTCTCTAGATCTTGACTGTCCTTTGGAGAACTTTCAACCCACATCCACAAGAAAACATAAGACTTTTACTGTACATTTCTGTATGCCAACTATTTCTTTCTTGTTCCTTTACATACTTCCTCTTTTCTATCTGGTAGGCAGGAAATATGCAGTCTTATTTCCATATAGCAACATAACCATAAATTTATCTGTACTGAGCAAAGTGGTAGTTTGATTCTGTTATTACCAGTCATTTGATAAGTACTTCAGTAGGACAATGGGAATGAAACTGTCTCTGACACAGATTTCATCCCCAGGATGCCTCCAGATTCACATCTTTGAACAAAGTTATATTGCCATATTTCCTTCTGAATAATATATTTGTTTTACAAATTAAGATTAGTTTTAAATTTACATTTTAATTCATTGATGTAGTACGCACTTAGCACCACTTACAAGGTAAGTTAGTTAACACAGAATTTCTATCCAATGGAAATTCAAATTCAGCATTTCACCAATCGCTTCTATATAAAACTGAAGCAAAACTAAACCATAAACACATTTTGTAGCTTAAATTACACCAAGCTTGGATGACGCTGGAATGTTTAACTTCAGTTTATCAGAGAAAAAGGAAACATTGTTTTCACAGTTTGATTAGTTCGGTCATCAGGCAACCAAATGGGCTGCTCCCATTTCTCAAGCCTCCTCTCTCCTCAGCAAGTAAGCTTCCTAGCCACTTCTGTGATGCCATATAGTTCCTATGAAAACATATGGCCATGTATACCATGGAAAAAGCCCAGTTCCAGAAAGCTGTTCCATAAAAAGAGCATGGATACGAGGGAGGACTCCATAAAAGTTATTCACCAGTTCATGAAGTTCAGTATCTGTAACAAAGAAAAACATTCCAACACAGCACAATCCTGAAACATGGCTGATCCAGCCTTATACAGAATTTGTTTCTCTTTCTTATGTAATGTTCAACAAATTCAAAATCTGGTACATTTTGATTTTGTGGGGGATTTTTTCCCAAGTTATGGGATATGTTACAAACATCACTGCCCTTCTTCACAGAAATCAACTTTTAGTAATGGTGTCTGCCACAGGCATGATGCAACCTGCAATATGTTAAATATTATGAAAGCAAATTCATGCTTTTACCATCCAACAAGAAGGTTCCTAAATATTATTGATATTTTTATTTCTGTGTCTGATGCAAATTTGTTCTGTTATCTTTGCAAAGAGTTTTCTCAGATAGAAAATGAGAAGCAGGAAGAATCAGGTTGTGCTGCTTTAATGAAAAAAAATAAACTGCAACAGGCTGCTGCAATCTGTTTTGTCTCTGCCTTTGGCCCTTAGTGGAAATAATCAGTGCTGTCTACTTTACTGCTAATCGTTCAAAGCTGTCACTCTTTCCCTATCAACCTAGTAGCCAGGCAGACTAGCTTAACATAATGGTTCCCTCCATAAAGCAGCCGCATTTTCCTTTCCCCATGAAGCTGAAGAAAAGGGCACTGTGCTTGAATGAGTTAGGTATGTTTTACAAAACTCTGGTGCATTTAAAATCTAATAATAAAATAATGCCTCATGCTCAAAGGTTCTTGTAAGTGCTTCCACTGTTTGTCTCCAGTGGGTATCATCAAGTGATTTTATGTTTTTATGTTGACAGTTTACTGTTCAATGAGTAGTTAGCGAAAGGATTGTGATCTTTCTGAATATAAACAAGTGGTCATTGGAGGATAGAGGTGTTATGGTCATGTGGGTATTGGTCAGAATGTCCTAACATACATTTTCACAGAGAACTAAAAGAAATAATAATCTTTCAGTAAGTGATATTTTGCTGAAAACCTGTATATGAGCCAGGGAATAATAACTTCTTAAGCAGAATACTGGAAAGAAAAATTCCTCCCTTAGCTTCCTGGTATCAGAGGTGGTCACCTGTTTCTAATTTCATGGACTAAATAAGGTCAAAACCACAGCCAAAGGTGTAAGAAATAAATACTCCTGCATAATAAATACATAAGTTTGCCTAGGGAAGGAAAAGAATAATGATTAATAGTTATGTTAATGATCATTATTAAAGATACAAAAAGGGCTTCTTCTTCCTTGAGTACAGACTAGGTCTCTATCTGCTTGTCTCTGCCTTTACTGTCATTTTTTCTTTTCTGGAGGGGGCATGAAGAAAGCTGATATGCTGGCCAGCAGCATTTGGTTTAGGTAAGGCGGTTGAGGGGCTGGTTCCAGAAAATTAGCTCCACAATCCTATTTGCTGGAAATTCATACGCTTCTATGAGATTAATCTTATTAAATTTATTTGTTTAATCTCTCATTATATAGCTAAACCAACACTGTTACAAATCAGCTGAGACCATATTAATATATTAGATTGCATTGTCTGAGGAGTAAAGTAGGTGTTCATAAAACAAGAATCACGATTTTCAAGTTTTGTCAAAATGTCATAAAGAGAGGTCGTTACATTAGGAAAACTGAGAGGCACTAATGCCTAAGTTTGATAACATCTACCTTGGATTCCTACCAGCTACCAGAACAATACTGGACAAAAGAAAATTTACCTATTTAAAATATTCCCTCTCTAATATAACCTACTGTCTTCCTTGTCATCTGAAGGAAAGCATACATGTAATGATCTTCCTTTTACTGCTCATGCTAGTTAAGAGTAAGAACATAGTTGTGGATATGCCTGTAGCGATGGCAAATGCAAGGCAAAGTTATGGTGTCCACTGCACGCAGTGCACTCACACAAGCTAATAGAGGTGTCAAGGAGCTACGTGATGCGACCAAGTCACCCAGGCATGGAAGGCACGGAGATTGCAAATGCTACAAAAGCAGCCACCGCTGCTTCTCTCAAGTTGCAGAGGCTGTTGTAGAATCAGCACTCTTTGATGCAAGGCATCATGCCAAAGCCATCATGCCAGAGAAGTGCTTTGAACAGCTGCAATTAAAAATATACCAGTCTCTCTAGAGAAAAGTATTTTCTTTCCTGCAAATACATTTTCCTTCCATTTTCTGTTTCATCCCTCCCCTGTATGACACAATCCTAAGGTCCAAAACGTATAAATGAACAAGTGACGGGCTTGACATTCAATATCTGTCAATTCCCACCGAGACAGCAAATGGTACTTCATGTTACTGGGAAGTGAACATACCCCAGAGGATCCCAGCATATGTCTCACAAACCACACTTGAAATTGAGATTTTTGTTGCTGCTGCATGGAAAACTAGCCTAGATAATTTTAGGGCAGATCTTAGTAATTTCAGTTATAAAGACAAAGTCATATTAAAAAAAATAAAGAAAAAATAACCTAATAAGTTTAATCAAGATATAAAATTCTCTCTATATATAGAGAGAAAATTTCAAAGCTGGGTGTTGTTTAGGTTTTTTTTTCATATATAGTCTACAAAATAATGTAGCATGAAGTTTATGGTACAAGTGTTCCATGCAAATATGTACTAACCTGTCCACATAAAGGCTGACATGAATAGCTATTTTGTTCACAATATAAAACCTGATTTTTCTCATAGATTTTACTATATATCATAGGAAGTTGCCAGGCAAAAAGAAGATGATAATATAGACGGGAGAAACAGCATCTGTAAAGTTATCAAAACCATTTTTGTACACTGAAAAAGCAATAGCATATGGAGCTACTGTGCTGAACTGTAGTGCATTCTGAGATAGCAAAGAAAAAAGGCACAAAATGGCTACTAGTATAAACTCAGTGATTAAAAAAGCAACTTTGTTTAAGATACGTTATGCCTTATCTTTTAGTTTTCCACTTCACTAATAAATTTCAGCGATTCTTATCCCTAATAGTAGAATTTGCTTTATGAAATTGCAAAGAAAACGAGAAGACTTGTTAACTGCAGCTTCTCAGAACATTAACAGTGGTCTAGCCATGCTAACTTTTTGTTTACAAACAGATAAAGCAGTCTTTAATGGGTTAAGGGAAGAGTAACTTCAGTAATGTATGACTAGGGATGCTGATTGTGTTTTTGTTTCAGCTAAAAGAGAATGACTTGAAGCCAGACTGATGCCTTCTACTGTGTCAAGTTGCTTGGATGGCTTTGGTCTTTTTCATTCTGGCTTTGGTCTTTTTCAGTCTTCTAATTGTAGTCTTTCTGAACTGAGTGACATGCAGACAGATGACAAATAGGCTTTTGAAATACCTGAGGTCACAAGAGAGAAGAGATGTATATGACAAGGCTACCAAGGGCAGGAGGTAAGAGAGCAGGGCTAAATATACCATTTACAAGCACAGCAGTGTCAAAACCTTGTGAATCAGAGCCGCTGGCTCCTACCTCTTTATTTGTCTGGTTTAGATGGGGTCACTAGTACTTTATCTTATGGCAGCAAGTAAGCATGAAAGCAAAAACTGAGTTTTTGATGACTAGAAACTGCTGAATGTTTCCCAAACAAGGTGATTTGAATTTTAAGTGAAATATGTTTGATTAGACAAGAAAAATGTATTTGCCCAACTGTTTTTGTTTTTGTGAACACAGCACACTAGAGGTCTGTAGAAAATTTCATCTGGGATCAGCACAATAACAGCTCTAGAGCTGTGATACACAAATACTACATTCTTTACCCAAATGAATGACACAAAGATTGCTTGTCATAGGTGAAGTCAGTGAACATTTTATGGAAAAGACATCAGAACAAAGGAGATAATTTGCAGATGATGTTAGTTCTGTGAGAATAAGAGTGATATTTTATCAGTGCCGAGTCTGAACAATAGAAATAATTTGCCGATAAAGTTTGAAAGAAAAGCAACAGGAAAAAAATATATTTTTATCACAGTCCAAGTCTAAAGTTTGTGATGATTATTTTCATGAAAGATTAGGATGATTCACTGCGGAAAGAGGAAACTAAATAAATAATTTCTCTTCATCAAAAAATGTGTCGGAGGAAATCCACAGGGATTTGAAATACACTGTTCCAAAAGTGGGGGCTATAAAAGCATTTTTCTTTTGGGTTTTTTTTTTTTTTTTTTTGTTTCCAATTATGTCCTGACTCCTTACAGATTTACTAGTGTATTCTAGGTCCATCCTGTCCAACAGTCCATCAGGTAGTAACTCAGTCTCCTTCCATTCCTCTTTAACCTATATTTTCCTAAACTTATCCTGGTCTTTTTTCCAGGCTTCTTAATAGCTGCTGCCTGCCTATGTGCCAGTACTGTGTGCTGGCTGCCCAGGAGCACATGCCCATTGCTTATGCAGCTGACTTTGAAGCTGAGACGGAAGTCTTTCTGTCAATCTGGTCAAATTTGGGTCTCGCTCCCTTCCCTAGCTGCTGAGCTGAAGTTACAAAGTCTACAGACTTTCACAACTTTAAGATCAGTGCATTTACAAGAGCTCTGTTAGGATATCCAGTCCATTCTTCTAGGAGGTCCCTCACTGTCCTTAGGGCAAGCATCCCGGTTCCCCGAGCAGCTAAAGGCAGTCAGACACCAGCACGGCCACAGCAGCAACAGATACAGCATCCTGTCACAGACGGCCCTCATCATTAGGAAGATGTTTAATGGGTACTCCCAAAAGAGCTCTAAGTAGATGACTTGCTTCATCTTATATTCCCCTTCACCCCTTCTCTTCCCAAACTCATCCCCTTTACCACCCAAATAAAGAGCCCACTCCATTTTCCCCTTCCTCACTGGCTCTGGTTTCTCTAACTTCCTACCCTTATAGGTGATTCTGATACAGTTGCCCTGCTACATCCTGCTTTGGTCCTCAGTTCTGTTCACTTAGTGTTTCCCTTTCATTCATTATCCATAGTGTCCCGCTGTCTGTCATGTGGCCATCTTCTGAATGTCACCAAAGGACAGGATGGATCATCTACATGTAAATGACTCCCATTTGGCTACTTCTAGCATCCTGCTGTTTCTCATATCATTATGCCAGATGTTCAGCTCAGTATTAGCCATCTACACATATACCTTAACCTCTTAAGGAGGAGATTTGAAGACAGAAAAATTGATTGTTCATGCATATTAAGCTTAAAACCTAGAAATAATGGAACATTGTGCTGTTAAAATCCAACAGTCAGGCAACCCCATGTTAACCCCAAGGGAAACTTAATCTCAAGAATCTCCCTAAAGACCACAATATAACTGAAAGTAACTGATGGGAAGCAGAAAGTTTTTAGCCAGGGTATGACACAGATGAATGACATCTTGCTATTAGAGTAATAAGGGGTTGCAAGAAGCCCATAGGTAATTACAGAACAAAGAAATCAGACATAGTAGTAAGGCTATAAGAGAAATAAGAAAGAGTGTAAATAATGGAATTTTATCTGAATGTTCTGGTAAATGCCAGATATTAGGGCACTAGTAAGGAAAACATAAAAGCATCTATACACGTCATAAATATCACAGAGACACAGTGAAAGAAATTGCTTTTTAATAAGACCGGGCAAGGAGGTATCGAATTACAAACCTAGAACAATTATTCTGAAATTCAGGAAGAACTAATGACCTATTGAATGTCTCTAGGTTGACCTTGCAAGAGAAAACATAGTCAATGACAAGGAATACATAGACGTTTTGGGGACTATCTGTTGGGTTTTGCTTTTTTTTGTCTTTTTCTAGGACACACAATTCATCAAATCTTTAGTGCAAATGTCCAGTAAGTTTAAAGAGATGGGAAAAGCTACTGGGGAAGGAACCAGTGTAGGGTTGGTTTTAACTAATAGGGGAATCAACTGGCAGTGCAGAGCTAATACTGGGTCACTATGAAATATTGAAGTTTACTATATGAAAGAAATATTTGAAATCATTGTTCTGAGTGGAAAAAAAAAAAAAAAAAAAACAACCAAAACAGATTAAAAGAGGAAAAAAAGCCACACAAAATCTCTCAAGAAGATAACCTAAAGGATAAATGAGCATGTGAGAACCACTAACTACCGAGAGAAACTATAATGAATATACAAAAGCAAACTCCTTTTGAAGCGTATGTAGGAAAAATATGAAGAGACCATTCTAAGAGCATCAGTAGTTTCTTAATAACCTGAAAACAGAAAAAGAGCACATGATTAATGTGATAAGCATAATGGATAGCTTACATGCACCGTATGTATAAAAATGAAAAGGCTGGGATGCAAAATGTGTTTCAATTACCTACAGACATAAAAGACAATGAGGAAAAAGTCTGTAAATGCATTAAGTAGTCATGAGAAGACAAAAGAAAGGAAGAGGCCATTATTTAATTGGACATAAGACAAAAATATGTATAATACACAGAGATGGCTAAAGTGTTTAACACTTTGCATCAGTTTTCACATGTAAAAAAAATAATTATAACAAGCTTCCAAATTAAATGCATTTTAAACAGAAGACCAGAAAAAGAAAAGAATCTGAAAAATATCTTGAAATGTTGGACAAACCACGCTGCAGAGAAGGAATAACTATAAAGTACTTTTCTAACTAGCCAAAAGCAGTTTTAAACTGGAGTAGTCTCCTTCAAAAACACAAAGTAGTAGAATAGCAAATACGCTTCTACCTACTGGGAACAGAAAGGCTGAGGAAATTAGAAACATATTAATCTAGCTTTGAGAGCCAAAATACTGCAAAATAAACTATCAAAACATAAGACATAAAAGAAAATAGACAACCTATAAACAGCTGGTAAGAATTTGCCAAGCATAATAAAGCCAATCAATTCCCTGCTGATCAGGAAATGTAAGAATGGCTTTACTGTTGGTGATGCTGCTGCAAATTCTAATAAACACTGTTGTTAATTCTAACCTGAATATAACCACTACTACAGAGAAACACAACAGTGGAAAAAAACCCCTAAACATTCCTGCCATTAGCAAATTTGGAGGCACCAAGCTTGTAGGATTACTTCAGTGCAGGCCCAAATCTGGGACTACAATATATTTTCCAGAATGATTTACACAATTGCAGATGAGCTGTATTCATATCACTCTAGAGACAAAAAGCATTGTTTTCAGACAGCGTCAGAATTTAAAATAATCTTGACAGTTCAGTGCACTCAAAATTCAGAAGATAAAATTCAACAGAGAGTGGGCAAAGTACTGACACTAACATTTGCACTAGTATAAAAAGGGGAACACACTGCTGGGCAAGAACTGGCTGATACAAGTCTAGGCTTTAATAGTAATCACAAAATAAATGGAAATCCCAACGGCATGTCACAAAAAGGATGTACCTCTTTCTGGGTTGTGTTAGTAGGCAATGCCTTGAGACAGGGTGTCAATCATCTGGCTTCCTGAGCTAGTAAAACTCTCCAGAGATTATTACACCCCAAAAGCAGCTCCTTTTAAGAAAGCTATAAACTAGATCAAGTTGAAATAAAAATCCAAACAGACAAACCCCCCAAAATCGCAGCAACTGAAACCACCACATTTGAAGGTCCTGTTTTGCCACTAGCACAGTCGTATTATATGGCATGGTATTTCATGCAAACTTCTTGTGGGTAAGTGCACCGTGGCACATTCTATTAAAAAAACCTGTAATCAGCACACAGATCTTCATGAGAACTCTTTTAATACAATAAAGAACATTCTCTTCTTTCTGATTCCCCATCAGGGTAATGACCTCCAACTGGAAAAGGATGCAGAACACAGTTAAGTAGAAAAATGTTGCACTGCTGAAGCAAGGTTTGAATCAGGCCTATTTGGCAAACAAACGAGAAAGTATGTTACAATTTATAGTAACATTCTGTTTAACCTTTGAAGAGTTATCAACATTTATAGATACTGGAGATCCTAAGCAGGGCATTTGTATCATAGAGGGTCGCTATCCCTCCAGAACTCTTAACAAAAAAGCCTTATTCTAAATATTTCTATGCTTCCTCCTCTTTCTTCAGTAAAATAAACTTTACGCTTCCTTATCAGTAAGAAATGTATAAACATAATGATCACTACCCACCGAAAGATGAAACTGAGGTCAAGACTGATGTATGAGTGAATGTAGCAACTCTTCTGTTACAACAGGAGTGCAAGTTGGATTTAGACAATGACGCGTTGTCAAAAGCAGCCTTGCAGAGTTTTGTTCAAGTAACTTCTCAGTATGGTTATAATAAAGCCTGTATTCTAGAAGGGGTCCTTGAGAGTAAAACCACAGTGCGATAATAGGTGTCTTGAGAGAAGAGATTCAGTATAACACTGAGGCCCAGGGGAGGAAGCGCATACTGCAAATGTTCTAAAAGAACTGCAACTTGGAGAGTTCAGCATTGCTTTTAGACCACAACAAAGAAAATAAAAACCATAAACAAAACCACATAAAACTGACTACACGTAATGAAAATTCAAAGGAGAAAAAAAAAAAAAAAAAAAGGTATATAAGATCATAGCCCCTACAAGAATGAGCACAAAGGAAAAACAAGGAGAGCACTGCTCCAGCAGTATCTTCGCTGGTTTAGGATGCTGCACCTGATTAATGCCTGACACTCCTTCAGCAGAGGAAAATAAGTGGGTTTTGGCTTGCCCTTCACATTTTGCTTCTGAAATTCAAAAATCCTCTACGAAGTGCTACCTGTTACTATACACTTGTGTTAAGCAAATCAGGATTTTAAAGTGGTGTGTTTCATTCACCATTCACCAATGATCATTCTCTTACATAGCAAGGTGATTGATACTGCAGCACCAGATCAGAATAAACTCAAGATGCAACAGTACATCATACTTATACCTGAGCTGCTGTAGTTTTGCATAGATGCATTAAAAGACATAAGTATTTATTTTTTTAGTTACCCTATAACATAATTGGTGTTGATAACTGGTATTCAGCTATCCTTCCATCCTTACAACAGTTGTGTAAGTTCTTAGGTGCCCACTCAGTTCCACAGATGATGTGCTAGTCATGTGCAGCAATGGCAGAACAAACCTCCTTAGGTTAATGCCACCAAGAAAAATGTCAAGAAGCTCCCACTCAAGCTAGTAAAAGTCAGGGAGGGGATACAGTACTAGAGGTTGACAGGTTCTGCTTGAGATGCATTAGGACTGAACCTGTTTCCTGTACAAAACTATAAGGTGTTTAGTAAAGAAGAGTTATATTCATGGATTGGTGCAAAATTTCCAAATTATCAGTCCTCTTTTACTTGGATGACTGAGCCAATATAAAATGCTTTTATTTTCTCTAGCTGCTATATCATATCTGGAATCTTCTCTGTAAGGTTTAGTCTGTAAGTGTGCACCCACACAAGAGAGAATGAAAGAACCCAGCAATTAGAGCCCTATGCAAACCATCCAGATTTTAGGCGCGTGTGTGTAGGAGTAAAGCAGACTTTTTACCTAGCTGTATCTTTGAAACAGGTGAGCAGAAGGAACACAGAGAGGAACAGAAGAGATTGAAGTCTTTTTCCAGAGCTGTTGGCTGGAACAGCTGTGCCACTGCAGAGAGATACTAATTTCCAGAAGTAAATTACTATTCCCTCAGAGCAAGGAAGAAGTTGAAGAGAAAATGTGATTCAGAGGAAAATCTGAGTCACCATACTTCCCCAGGCTGGCATTACAATGATGCAGTTCACACACCACCTCTTGCTCAAGGCTATGCCAGCAGGCACAGTCTTACCCTAAATAAAGAACAGGACAGATGTGTAAGCAACTTACAGTTTCCATAAGTAAGCTTTATATGCTGCTGTTTAAGGTTTGGGGAAAGATTGAGAATCTAGGAAGCTACATGACAGAGAATTTGCTATGTTCTCATACCAAAATATCCTTGTCACATGCTTCATGCCTTTTCATAGCACAGAAAGTCCCCTCTCCAGAATAAAACCCCAGATTGATCATTTTATAATGATTAGGCATCACTGTTTAAATGTAGACACCATGAATCACTCTGCAACAGCTGCCAGCTATTTGCCTTGGAAATAAAAGCAATCATCTACAAAGTTTAAAGAGCTACATTATAGGGAAGGCATGTGAAGCATGTGTTCAACAAACTAAAAAGGAAAAAAGACACAAAAAATCCAGGAAAGGGAAGTGATTGAGAAGTTTTGCAAAATATTCTGTAGTGGTTATAGACTGTCATCATTTAACCTGCAAGGACCTCTGGAGTCACCTCTGACTGTCCAGCCACCTTGGCTGAAATAAGGGCCATCTGGTCCCACAGCATCTAAATCTGATTTACATTATTGAGGTAATTATGTTCTTTATTATCAGAAATAAAAGAAAGGTTCATTAGTATTAACTACTTGGGAACAAATCTGTTTGGCTTTTAACAATAAACACACTGTACTTTAAAAGATGCTTATTCTGTTTTCAGTTTAGTATATGCAGGTATAAAAAATTCTGTTGCCATACTTCGGAAAGTAAGAGTGGTTCTACCTTATCTGATTTTCTGTTAGAAAAATGGAATATGCATACAAGAGGAAATACTACTGGTACACAAAGAGTGAAAAACCTACTCTATTATAGCAACAGTGTCATAAAACTATTATGTTGTTTGCATAAGAGTCATTAATGTGCACATGCTGCTGTCATTTTCAGTTTATAAACCGATATCTCTTCACCTACATTCTCCTCAGAGAATAAGTAGACATGCCCAGAAAGACATGCTCAGAGTTCACTTAAGACACTAAAATCCTTTAATTCAGCAATAACATCTCAGCATCAGTGGCAACCACCATTGATAACACAAGGTTGATGAGTAAAAAGGAAGAGAACTGTTTGCATCTTCTCTAAACCAGCCTAGGATTGCCTTTATCCAAAGAGCAGGAAAACAGGTCTCTTCCAAAGCCTTCTTCAGCAAAAGGGATTTTGCTGACACACCTTTCTTTTCACAGGAACTTAACCCAGTTATCAGGCTGGAGGAAAGGTTGGAGGGGGAATACCGGTCCCATTCTGGCTGTTGCACTGAATTGTAAAGAATTAAAAAATTCACAGAGGTATGTAGCTAAGACACAAGAGGCAATATGATTCTGCATCTCTGTTAGAAGGACATTCAGTTGGGAACAGAAATATCTACTTTCTTGTCCCTGCACTCAACCTTGTTTATATTATCCTCTGACTAATGAAAATGCAAACACTGCTGTGGGATTTGGAGAATTCATCTTACCCCCGTAGAATCATGGAATCATAGAATAATTAGTACATTACAGGAAAAAAAAAAAAAAAAAAGTAGGGAGGATAACATAGGAGTCCACTGTCAAAGATCATAGGTATAGCCTCAGCGCTTGTTACCTGCATCAGTCACTGTAGAAACAGTTTGAACTTACTAAGTTATTCCACTGACCTTTGATGATACCTCAGTGTATTCCTACAGCCACAACAGGAAACACGTGGTTTATCTTTGTCCCAGAAAAAAGTAAACAACTTTGTAATGGGTCCACCTATGAGTTTCATTTTCCCTGTAAGCTTGGCTTCCAGTGTCCTTTTTATTCATAAGCATTACTTGAGTCTTCTTGTAGACTCACTTTGCCCCTGACTCATCCTCCACTATTTCCTTATCTAAAGAATTTTAACGTTATGGTAGTGAGATGGCAAGGCAATCATCCATCCTTTTATCTAGGAAGTGTCTACTCGTTGAATAGCAGAAGGCACTGGATCTAGGACACTCACCCAAAAGTTATACGATTGAGAAGCTGTAGAATACATGAAGAAGATATTTCTCAGCATACTTCCCTAGAAAACCATCTAGGTTGTTGGTTAGCTCACATCCCATGATGAACCTGAGGGAAATGTCTCCATTCTCCACACAGCTAGAAGCATCCCATCATAGAGGTAACTGGTTTAAAAGCCACACAATCCTCATTATCACAAAATTAGTTTAAAGCTGTCTTTCATTTACAATATGAAAGTCATCTATCTACTAAATTTCTTCATTAAACATCCACACAGAGGATATTCCTGGATGAGGCACACTCTTGCATACAGCCTTCCTTGGGCCTCTAGATAGATGACACTCAGTGAGACGAGAGATAAAAGATTGCCCAGCCACAAATAACTGTGCTATGGCTGTATTTATCTGATTTCTTTTAAGATGAGAAATCACATCTGTTTTTGAAATCCTGCTGTGAATATTTAGGCTCAAAATATCTGGCCCTATTAAGAATGCAACATTTTTCTATGGCTATATATTTTTGTGGACATTATTATTATCTATGAATGTGATGTTTAATGCAAAAGGGGAAAAAGGAGAGGAACAATATATTCTGCAAGACTAATGGACAGCTAAACATAATTCATTAGGTATGATGGGCAGTGTATAGAACGAGAAGTTAAATCAAGCAGCAATGACCTTGAAATGAACTGCTTTTCCCAGCTAGTCTACTGGATTTTGAATTTATACTGGGGAGGTGTCCTTTTTTATTATGCAACAAACGCTATAGAGTTTGATTCATATAATGAAATGGATATGACTACACTGAATTACATGCAAGATAGTTGCCTCACAACGAAGACAGAAAATAAAGTCACTTTAAGGACAAAATTAATCTCATCTGATACATAGACCTGAAAGAAGGCAAACATAAACCCACCTGTTTCTCAACATTCATTATAAAAGACAGCAGTGTACATCAGTTCAGTGTACAGGCATCTCTATTATACCAGTATTGTATGAAATTAATTCATTCAGAAGGACTAAGAAATTCTGGTCTTCATGGCCAGCTTCAGGCATCCAGCTTAAATTCCAACTGGGGATTTAATTTTAGAACTGGGGGATGAGGAACATACCAGATATAATAACAAGGCTTTCCTCCTACCTCTTTCTCTAAAAATATGGTTTGTCTCCCAGTTGCAGTATACCTCAAAATGAGCAGACTATTGAATCATTTAAGGGAAATAGCTGTTCCCAGGAATTTCTTCATTTGGGGATTTGTATTCTCTTCAATCACAAAGAACATTTTTATACATCTTGCAAAATCTTCAATACAATTCAAGGAAAACCTCGTGAAGCTAGCATATACCAGCACTAAATATTATTACAATTTTTTCTTTCAAGGAAATATTATAAAAATAGTGGAGAACACTGGTTTGTACAGTTTCTCTCTTAAAACCTTATTCTCAGCTGCAGCCTCATTTGGCATCTGGCTAAACATATTTGAGCTGGCAACAGAAAGTGTATCTAAGGGAGCAAAGAGTCACAGCATCAGGACTGCACTGCTTCAGAACTAGATTACATCTGTATATAGAGCCAGTTTTCCAGTATGCTCACTTTGGTTTTAGAAACCAGCATGGCTTGGATTAGCCAAATACAGCTGGTAAACAGAGGTGTCCAGATGTGACCCTCTGTTGTGGGGATTTGTGTGTTGTTGCTACAAAATGATTTAAAAATGCGTGAGGCACAGTTTTTAAATAACAAACACCAAACGAACAATGCAATGAAAACCTAAGCATTCAGAATGAAAAATATTATTCATCTGTCAAAAGCACAGAAGCAGGTTCTCACTCATCTTTTTTTTTCTAAGACAGAAGTGCTGTGCTACCCACAAGGTATCAGGTAGAGCGCAGTATTTGTTCTAGTTAGCTACAACAGCCGGAAGAACTTTAAATACTTTACGATTCAACAGTAAATTCCTGTAAATGAAGAAACAGAATAATTTTGGAATACTAGTCCATGTGCTACTCATAATTATTTTAATTAATCTTATCAGCCCCTATCTAGTCCATTTATATTACTTTAATTTTTCTAATTCATATTAAGTTATATTCCAGTGACTGTTCCTGTGCTATTCAGCATGTATCAGAAATAGAATGGCAGCAGGACTGGAGAAATAACAATCCCCCTGTACTTGGCACTGGTGACGCTGTACCTTGAATACTGTGATCAGTTCTGTGTCCCTGACTACAAGAGAGATATTTAGTTGATGCATATTAGGAAATTATTATTATTATAATAATATTAGATATTAAGAAAAAAATCTTCTCCAAAAGGGTAGATAAGCACTGGAAAAGGCTTCCCAGGGAAGTGTTGGAATCACCATCCCTGGAGAAACTTAGGGACACGGTTTAGCGCTGGACTTAGCAGTCCCGCCAAGTAATGGTTAGATTTTACAATGTTAAAAGTCTTTTCCAATCTGGTTGATTCTGTGATTCTACGAATATACCACCATTAAAATGGCTATGAAACATCTGAGTCAGTACTGAGAGCTAGTGACAAAATGCTACATGAGCTTTAAGTCATTGCCAAGACACAGTGCTATTAAAAAGAGAGTAGGCTGAGGACAGGACTACCATGTTTTTGTGCCAGCGTCCTTGCTGGTTTCCTCTTCAGTCTCCATCAAGTTAATATTTCATTCTGAGTTTTCCATTTTGAAGGTTTTGGGGCAATAACAATTAGATCATTAGGTCACCTTAATAAAGATGACTTAGATATACAGACAGCAAGCTTTAGGGAAATACAGGTCCTTTTAATAGCACAGAAATAGATGGATATATCTAGAAAACTCTAACCTTTGTATTCATCCCACCTGCTAAAAAGTCTATGATGACAAATAAAATTTCTATAACATTTTATTTTACCTTAGGGGGCATATTGAAAATGTTTCGATGTCTTCTACTGCAGTGAAGTTCAATAAAGCAAATCCTCATTCTTGTCCTTGTTCTTCCATCCTCACCATTTGTCTTTTTTTTTTCTTCATTTTGTTGTTGGATTTTGTTCTGGATTCTTTTGGGTTTGAGTTTGTGGGGTTTGGGGTTTTTTTTGGAGGTTTTTTTTTGTTTTTTGTTTGGTTTTTGGTTTTTGGGGGTTTTTTTTTGGTTGGTTTGGGTTTTTTTTTCTTAGATTTACAATCACGACACAGGAACTTGGCTCCAGCTATGTAGCCTTTTGTTACAGAGTAGTCTCATTCAATCAGTGACTTTAGCATAGGAAAATCTAAAACTCCTGGGTCTCTAACATTGAATTCTCTCTATTTGAAAGACTGGAAGACTAGACTATAATGCAAACAGCAGCTTGATTTCCAGTGCCCACTAATTCAAATACTCTTAAGTATTCTGTATTTTCTTTTTCCTTGTACTGTACAATTCCTTCTTCTCCATGCAGACACCACAACTAATATTCCACATCCTTACAGATATCTTCACCAGAGCACAATTAAAATTGCACATCCCCAGCAAACAGCCATTTGCAAAGGCATTTAGTCATAGTTCCAAAGTTAATAATTTATTGTCTCTCTTCATTAATTATAAAAAGCTGAAAATTTTACTACTAATGTCTGTGTTAAGAAGATCTAAGGAAGACAAGCTTTGGATGTGTTATATAAAAGCATGTCAGAGTGGTGTTACATTATTAAAGAGAAAGCTGCCTTTAACACTGGAATTCATCAATATTCACCTTTTTGAGACATTTGGTTAGGAGATGACTGACCTTGAAATAGGTTATGCATCTTCAGTTTAGGATGCAAACCAAGTCATGGTCAATTAATACACAACAGAGCCCATAATCATGGAGATTATTGCCTGATCTGGAGAAAACATACTCAAGGGCATTACAGCCTAATTTAGCGTCACAGTCAAATTGATAACTTCAGCACCTCATGTACTTTGAAGCCACAGCACTGAGCACTCTGGAAACACACACACACCTCTCATAAATGTTGACCCTCTATATTGATATTCAAAGATGAGCTCTAAAACTTGAATAAAATAAATATTAGATCCATAAACTTAATTTCATAACCTCGCTAATATATAACAACATGGTCCAGAACTTGTTCCCTATTGCTATTTCACAATAGAAAGCAGCCTCCCAAGACAAAGAATTCAACTCTGGGCTTCCCCTAGCCAGAGGCAAAGAGATACTGCCTAAAGAAAAGGTCAACTGGCCAGTTCCTCACTGAGACAAACCACTGCACAGCTCAGACTGGGCAACCACTGGAAACAGTCTTACAGATCTTTAGAGCTCCAGACTATGCAAGCATGATGCATTGCCACCACTCTTATCCTCAGTATCCTGCTCTGATCAACTCAACCACAGAAAAGACCACAAGGCCCAGATAAAGGGAGTGACTTAGAAGCAGGAAGAAAATCTGAGGCTGCATTTCTGTATAATTTAGAGTGTGCAAGAGAGAGCAGTTTCTTGATTTTTTATTTTTTTTCTTTTAGAGGCACTGAACATCACTAAAACTCTGCTCACTAATTGCCACTGTAATTTTTGTTGCTGGTTTTTCACTCCAAAGATGACCCTGGCATAGTCCCCCTCCTCCCCAGTAAAAATCAGATTTCAAAAATTGATCCCAAATTGCAATTAATTTGGTTTTTGTTTAAATTGCAACTGAATTTTTCATATCTCCTAAAGCAGCTTGAAATAAATGAATAATAAATACGAATGCTTCATATTTGCCATATTTGGAGCCTTTAAGCTGAGTATTTCAATAGTGCTTTGAAAAGTATTTGTTACTTAACTTTCACTTTACTATGAACAAGACAAATCCCTGTAACCTTTCTTTTAACTCAGAAGAAAAATAAATGGAAAAACAATGAAAGAAATTGTGTGATTTTTCTATTTCCTGTCTCCATACTCACAATCTATAATGTGCAGCATTAGCCTGAGGTATAACACATTGTTACCATTCTCCACACACAAGTCTCACAATGAATCAATGCTTTAAAATCTAGCTTTCTGTCCTACCTGGAGACAAGAGTAAAAGCTCAAATACTAGCAGTGAGGAACTAATGTAAGAAATGGGTAAATTGATTCTCCCTGTTGCACCACAAAGTTCTGAGCTTGTTGTTGAAAAATGAAGAATGTCTTTTCAAATTACCACCCAGAAGTGGAGATGCTGAGATCAGCATTTGCTTTTACCCAAGGAAATATCTGCTGTTGGTATGGCAGGACTACAGAATCTGCCTGGCTTGATGGCAAGTGCATCAAAGCACATGAGAAGTGACCCCTAAGCTTTCAGGCTGAGAAGGACATCCCACCCTGGACCACTGTCCTCAAAGAAGAACAAATGAATGAATCCCGTTGCAGAGATTACTGGCACCATCATCCTCACCTCCACCAGTGGCTTTAAGGACCAAACAAAGCAAAGAGATTTGCAGTCAATTCATTCTACAGAAATAAGTGCCTTGTTTTGAACTCTGAAATGGCTTTTTCCAACAGGCTATTCCAGGAAAGCAAAAAACAAAACAAGACCAAAAAAAAGAAAAATTCCAAAACAAAGAACCCAAACCAAACAACTAAAAACTCAACCAGCCAGCCTGACTCAGCTATTCTTTGCTGTTAATGCAATCACATTCCTGCACTTTCTTAGTTACTTTCCAGGGTAACTTCTCTTGCTCATGCCAGGATGAATTGACAGAAATGAACTCAAATTCTGATTTTTCAGCAGTCGTGTCAGTCACATTCAGTGACCTGCTGGCTTCGGATGGAGGTCCAGGAAAGAATAAAGGAATTTCAGAGATTATCTGTGATATGGTTCCTTCTTGCCAGGGACAGCAAAGGGGAAGGTCATCTCGGTCAGTGAAAATGCTGATTGAAAATTTCCATGTTGGGACTTATCCTGATGACAGTGAAGATTAGGAATCTGCACAGATTGCCATGCACTCTATCAGTGCTAAGTAAATCATGAAGTTGTTTGAGTTCCAGAAATTATTACAGTGAAGAATAAAGGGAATTTTGTAAAAAAAAAAGCATAGCCCATATGAAAAGCTTGAAAAAGCTTTCACGTTTAAGTGACACCATCAAAATAGTAAATAGAACATGTATGGCTATGTATTTTAAATGCATATGCACAAGGACAACAATATATTTCTCATTCAAAACTAAAAATAAAATTTCATGGAAGAAGTAGTAAACTTCAACCTATTTATTTAACAATTCACTCAGATCACAGTATTAACCTTATTAAAATTCAGTGTTTATCAGCTCTGTGTTTAATAGAAAAGTTAAGACTGAAGGATACAAAATTATTATTATTCCATACAGTAGACCATAAAACTCAAATATTTTGTGTAATTTGTTTACTCACCTCGAATTTTTTATTGGCTTTCAGTTGTAGCTGCCTAAAGAAAGATCTTCTTATGACAAGATCAAAATTATACCCAAGTGTGTTAGTTTGTTTTTAAATCTGAAGCCTTAACAATAATGTAGGTACGCAATTTGACTCTCATTCTAACATTCAACATTCCACCTTCCCCACTGCCTGACTCTCCCCAACCATGATCCTTATCTCTGCCATCTCTTTTCAGATGCACATTATGTTTCCATGTCACCCCAGTTACACCTCCATCTTACAGCACCTTTTTGTATTCTGCTCAAATTCCACATTTCACACTGCGGTCTCCCTGTTTCATCCCTGTGGTCTGTATGTTCCTCCTTAACAGACCTTTTAACAAGACTTTCCATAAGCATTTTTAATTTTGGCATCACACCGAGATGATACTCCATGCACGGTACTTGCCAGTACACACATTGTGAATATTGACTTGAGTGCTGCCATATACAAATTCTTTTAACTGAGCTACCCTTCCCTCTCATCTTGGAACTATAAAATCATAGAATCATTTAGGTTGGAAAAGACCATTAATATCATTGAGTCCAATCACAGACCTAGCATGGCCAAGTCCACCACTAAACCATGTCCCTAGATGCCACATCAACATGTCTTTTAAATACCTCCAGAACTGGTGACTCAATCACCTCCCCGGGCAGCCTGTTCCAATGCTTTACAACTCTTCCAGTGAGGAAATTTTTCCTAATATCCAACCTAACCTCTCCTGTGGCAACTTGAAGCCATTTCATGTTGACCTATCACTTGTGACTTTGGAGAAAAGACTGACAATCACCTAGCTACAATCTCCTTTCAGGTAGTTGCAGAGAATGACAAGATCCCCCTGAGCCTCCTTTTCTCCAGACTAAACAACCCCAGTTTCCTCAGCTGTTCTTCATTGGATTTGTGCCCTAGACCCTTCACCAGCTTCGTTGCAATTCTATGGACATGTTCCAGCTCCTCAGTGTCTTTCTTGGGATGAGGAGCCCAAAACTGAAAAGAATAATCAAGGTGTGGACCCTCCAGTGCCAAATACAGGGGGATGATCACTGCCCTGGCCCTGACGGCCACACTATTTCTGGTAGAGACCAAGACACTTTTGGCCTTCTTGGCTGCCTGGGCACAAGCTGGCTTACATTCAGCCCTCTGTCGATGGACACCCCCAGGTCCTTTTCCACAGGGCAGCTTCCCAGCCACTTTTCCCCAGGCCTGCAGCATTGTATGGGGTTGTTGTGATCCAAGTGCAGGACCAGGCAATTAACCTTCTTGAACCTCGTACAACTGGCCTCAATCCATCTTGCAGTCCACGTTCTCCTGCCATGGTGAATGAGATACTCCTCTGTCAACTTTAGCTATGGGTTCATAATGATGAGAGAAGGGATTGTTAGACAGAGTGATCTCATAAACCCAAACTGCTTAGGAAGTAAGACCACAAAAACAAGGCTACAAAAAAAAAAAAAAAAAAAAGACTGAGGACGAACAGAACACATAAAGCTGAAGAACATTATTTAAGGGAACTACATCATCAATATAAATTCACTCTGAAGACAGATTCACAGCTAGCTACTATTACACAGAGCACAGAGTGACTATATCAAAGGGAGATGTCATTAAGCCATCCTCATTAATGGTGCCTGCCAAGGACAGGTAGAGTGCAACTCATATCACCCAGGAGCAGGAATGCAAGAGCTGGAATGGTTCGCTGCATAAAAATTATTTACAAGGTAACTGGTCAGGACAGACATGACTTGGAATGTGTTAACGGGAATGGACGGATGGCTGACCTGCAGTGGATGAGAATGGTCTCATGCTTATCTCTCAGCAACGGCAGGATTTGTACTGTCTTTCTGCTAGAAGTGCCTCAACACACGCTGTGAGTCAGGAGCCCATGCAGTCCCATAAGCATGCTGTTTCAAAAGCATTTCGCAGTTTGCTGTGATGCCTCCCACCGGATCAAACTCAGCTATGCTAGTGACTCATTCAGCCTGCTAATCCAAGGAAAGGCAGGCTTTATCTCATGCATGCTCCTGTTATTCTGATGCTACACATAGTTATCTTATGATTGATTCAAATGTATTACGAGATGTTGCTGATTGGATCAGATCTGATCATTTTCTTACCCACTTTTGTACCTCTGATTTTGCAAAGACACAGGTGATTCTGTTTCCATTAACCCACCTATTCTACATCTTGGCTTGAAATAAGCCAGTCAGCTTTGAACCGACTTCCCTTATACAAGGCAGGAAGTATGCTATTCAGCATAGAGGGTTTGATTCCCATTTACACTTTTGTCATCTCTCTATCACCTCTGCTCTTTTAACATGTTCCTATTAAAAAAACACTGATCATATACATCACATAATATTCACAGAAATTTTTCCATACCTCACTCTAGAGTTGCAGTGCTCTCTGGTTTTATATTAGCTAGTCTCTGTCTCTTTCGATATCTGGAGCTACAATGAGGAAATCTCAGAAACAGAAAGATTCAGACAGAATATGAGGCTCTCCATCAATACCGGATGTGCTTTCTGTTGGCTCTTTTCTATCTGTGAACTTTGCTAGTATTTCTTAAGCTCCTTGTACTGACACATTTCTTTTCCAGCATAAATTTATATCAACCTCTGCAATCCAGTACAGACAGTTACAGCATCCTGGAGTAACAGAGGCAGGTCTACAGGAGAAAGCAATGATGCTACAACCTAAGAAATACATTCTTCCATGCAGTGTGGGCTATCAGGCTGGACATAGTCATGGAGATGCAACCAGAACTACCTCACTCATCTGGCTGGCTCATGGTACAGGCAAAGTAAAAGTGACATCTTCTGCTCTGATATATGTAGATCTGGCTTAACTAAATACAACCAACTTATGGCCTGGGAAAAACAAGCATTTTCCTTTAGAGAGTGCCTTTAGTCTCAGATTTTCCAAAATGTCTAAAAGCATTGTTTTGAATTGAAAATTACCATTGCAGTTTCTACTGTGTAGACATCTTAGACTTTCTTTGCTAGAGTTTACTTTTAAGAGTCACACTGCAGACAACAGAGACAGAAAAAAATTACTCAGTTCACTGTTACAACCAGTCAATAAAAGATGATGCACTCTCTTATATTCTTCTTACTCATTCACAAACACCCCAAGTTTGCCCTCTTCGAAAAGGAACTGTGTCACAATAGTGTGTTTTTGCTTACACATATTTGGAGCATGCAAACAGAAACTGGATTATTCGTCTTCAGATCACTCTTAAGAATTTCAATTAGGCTGTACATACTTATACCTGTGCATACGTCTTAACCATAAAGGTTGGTGCAATTTCAAGCTATTCATTTGTTCATAAAGCTGTATTATGGAATAAGTGATCATAGTAATAGGAACACTTAAATGAACATGGAACAACCTTATGTCCTCAGACTTGATCACCTCCTCCTAGATATGAATTCAGTTCAAATCAAAGAATTTTAATATAATGTTCTGAGTTTCAACGAAGACTAATTTTCTTCAACAAAGCATAGCACAGACATTTCAGATCTAGAATACTATCCTTTCAGAATAGTGCTGTGGAAAATTTTACAGCATTCTTTGAGGACTTTAGAAATACAAATTTGGGCAACTTTATGTTAATAAAGCTCAATATGACTTTAAGGTCATATCTAGATCTGTCAAAATGGTGTAACTTCATCTTTTGTGACATCCTGGATATCAGTTCAGGACAGAAATTAAAATTCCCAAGTGACGGAAGATACTCATACTGATAAATGTGCATTATAAGAGACATTTAAATCTAACTTTAAAACATCTTCTCTTTCTGACTTCTTTGTGTGTATATACAGAACAGTTGTCAGAGAAAGAGCAACTACAGCTTAAGCATTTTAAGGTGTTTGCTTCAGAACCAGGTACTAGCTTTCTATCTCAAAACATCAGAGGTAAAATTTTAACTACCATATTAATAGCTAAATACTTTAACAGGTGAGATTGCCACTAAATATATTCAGAATATGCTCCAACTGTTCTTCCATTGAAACATCTCATTATGAAAGAGACATCGCTCCCTGTGCATCTGGAAACAACTCTTTTCCTCTTGCTAATTAGAACTAAGGTTTTAACAGAAGCCCACACATTCCTGGCAGGAACTTCACAATCTATAGTTTAAAGCATTTTGCACAACTAATCTATTTTCTTTTTCACATTTACAACATGGAAACACATGCTTTAAATACTGCAGGGAAATAATAGTTAAATGAAAAATACAATTATTAGTCTCCATCGTATTGGCTATTTGCAAGAACAAAATCTCACCCTGACAGGATTAGATGAAGGCAGAAAACACTTGTCTTCACCTTTAGCCTTGGTGATCTTGTGATATTTATGTTGTAACATAAACTTCTCTTATCTGATCGTGAACAACCAACAGAGAAAATACGTTTTGGATTTGCACAACAGATATTGAAGTAATACAGCAGAAGGTCGTGTGGAAGACAAAAAAGAAATACTATGTTATTTATGATCTCTCTCATAGCTGGCCAACTTTCCTCTCTTATTGGAACATCTATTAGTATGTTTTCTCCTGAGGACACTTCACTCAGATGTGTCCTCTCTTAATGTCTGTTTTCTCAGCTTCAAAATATTGGATTCACACTAAATCTTTTTCCTTTCAAGTCACAAAAAATAATCCTTAAAAAAAAAAAAAAAAAAAAAAAAAAGAAAAAGTCGTACCAGGCATGCTGTCTTTCCTGAGAAAAAAAACTATACTCTAAAACCTTAGGCTATTACACTAAAAAAGTACCAAATGGTTAGCACTTTTGACAAATGCAGATACTATGAGGATTCCTAGTGCACCTCTATACAATGGGTGAGTAACACACAGAGGCCTAGAAAGCAAAGAAAATATTTGCTTTTGTTGACAGTGAGATAACAATACTTTGATTTTAGTTTGTGCACTTCCAGGTTCAGCATCCAGCTCAGAATGGCTTAGCCCACACTTAGATAAGCTTATTCCTGAATTCCAGATCCACTGAGGTCCATTGTACCATCTTTGCAGTATATAAGCTTTAAAATAAGGGTGAATATAACTGATATTATTTTATACTGTTTAAGAATGTAACTAAGAAGCTGAACCTCAATTTCTAATTTCCAGTGTTCTGAGACATGTTAAAACTTTCTCGAGAGTAACATCTACTAAGAGTGCCCAAAGCAAGCATTGTCAGCCACGAACAAGTATTATTCAAGCTGGATTTTGTTGGTGTGCTTCCCCTCTGCAGTCATTAACTACTTTTTTCATTCAACTCCACTTCTCCTAAATGGTCTCCCATCTCTGCTTCCTAATACCCAATTTTTAAATAATTTAATACATAGCTTTCTGTCTTACAGAGAATACTCACATTTTTGGAATGAATCAATTTGAATCCTATCTATCTTCACAGTCTGAGAATACTACTTTGCTGTTCGAAATAAATGAGCAATGCATCATATACATTTTACAGTACTTAGAAATGTGTATTTGCTGCTCCACGAAAGAGTGGGAAAAGTCAAGCCCCATGCAGAGAGATTCCTAGCACAATTTCTGCTATCACAAAACAGATGGTGCTAGCCAACATACAGTGGTTGGAGAGCACAGAAATGAGCAGTGCAGAAGTAACAACACAAGTTAGGAGAGCGGATTAGAAAGATTTGTTGGTTTTCCTTTGTTCGATTGTTATTTCTGACTTAAATTCATTTTTACATTTGTGAAGTCTTTATACAGATAATACTAAACATGATTAAGGACGAACGACTGATTGGTTCCTTGCAGAAGCTAAATGCACTTGTTGTACAAAAGGATTAAGCTTAGGGCTAGCATAAAATATTGCAGGAACTACCACTGTAGCTGCACTATTACTGAACACAAGGTTTCAAGTGCGAACAGCCAGCCTACTAGTACTGACAATTACAGGCAACATGGAAATAATTTTTAAGTATCTTATATTGCTAACATGCTTAGTGTTTTGCACAGTATAAATATAATGCCACGAAGTGACAAAATTTGCGATAGCCAGAAATGTTGCCATGGTAAGCGTTACTAAATGGCCAAGAACACTGGAGAGAACTCTTCATGTCTGAATTACTGTAGAAAGTACAGTCAGAGAATGGCTTAAATTACTTACCTAGTGTAAGGCTAAGCAAGAAACTGGAAACCTCGTGGGTGTGCATGTGGATAATGTCTCACTCTCCAGATGTGATGAGACCTTTCACACTTCTATTTACTTCCCAATGAACAGAAGACTCTCGGTACCTGGAAAAACTGCACTGCCATTGCCTTGATGAGCTCATGCATACCAGTGAACAATGAGCATGAGGACCTGCCTCAGGTGGTTCAATTGTATTTAACGGGACAATTCACATGCACCTGAGAATTCAGGTCTGATTCAGTAAATCAGAAATTACCATGCTAGAAGTAAGACACCTGCCACAGAAGAGGTTTATGTAAACCAATATACAAGGCCTACAAAAAAACATCAGTTGGCTATAAAGCACAAGGACATCTGGTCCCTACACTGAAATGGGAATATATGACCATGCCTCAAATAAAGCAGTGCCTACTCCTTTTTTTAACTGACAAAATAAAATATAGTAGTAAGGATTTAAAAATCACTTATATTGATTAAACAAACGTGGCAATTCTGAGCTATTATTAATTTAGTTCATAAGTTTCAGTAGAGTTCTGCTGAGTCACACAAATGGAAAAACTGGCCAACTGAGTGGATATATGACTCGATTACTATACTGAGACAAAACATCCTGTTAAGTTTCTGCAACATAGCTTTTGTTATTGATTGGAAAACATGGATTGTGCAATTCAGATATTCAGATGGGAGAAACAAAGCAGTATTACTCAGGAAAGTGCAGAGGGGCAACGGGCAGTAGGTAGCTGGCCTGGAAGACCAACATCAGAGACAGCCCTCAAACTATGCCTATGGAAGAGAGCACTAATGCCACCTGGACCTGTCTGAAAAAAAAATTCAAGTAATTTTATAGCTATTCTAACTTTATTAGACATGCTCATTTTTAAAAGGGATATATATCTTTAGGGCAGCCTGGAAGACCAACATCATCTAAATGAATAGTCATTGATGCTAGACATTTGCCTTGCATGCTTATGTATCTTTATCATACCTGAATGAGCCCTTACTGTAACAGTAATTTCACATTTTAGTTCCAGTGAAAACCAAGGAAATGTTAAGCAAGTGGTAGCCTGTGGCTTTTTCTAGCTATTTCTGAGATCATTTCATATCATGCTACCTTTGGCATTTTTTTAATAACAAATAAGTTCTTAGGTAAGCAAGACAAAGCAAATTTGAAGTATGAAAAAGGAATATACCTTTACAAGAAGTAATTTTGAGCAAGTTTCCTACCACTAAGACTACAGTTTGAACTCCATCCACTTCACCCCTACACAGGCCACTTTGAGACGTGACCACTTAACAAGCTGACAGGCTATCACTGAATGGTCCCCACAGTGATTAATATGTAAACAACAGTGACTTTACAGCATGCACTAAGCACAAGAATCGGGGTTCTACAGGGTGGCAAATGTCATGCCACTGCTCCATGTGGGATGCTGGGAGGAAGAGTTCCCATGGAGGGTCCTCACCAGAGCAGAGGAGATGAGTAAGAAAGAAGGAATTGCAGGAAGAAGTGACAAGGTCCCAAGCCCATCCTCCTTCACACCCAAAAGGCCTGAGTGTGCCCTGCAGCAGGAGCAAGGGGACTGGAGGCCAGGACACCAGGAGAGGTGTCCAGGCTGGAGCTAGGCCTGAGGAGAAGGAAGGAAAGGTGGGTTCCCCAAGTCTTTTTTAAACTGGCTTCGTTTCTCAGTGCCCAAGTCAGTAATTACATCAAGTGAAGAAATTAAGTGAAATTCCACAAGTTAAGAAGGCTTTTCTAGGATGCATCATCATTATAAAGGACTAATGTTTTACCTCTTAGATATCATGTATCTTCTGAATCCACACATTAATGGATTAGCATCACTCTTTGACACATATAGTCATACATGACAAACTTCATAAACTGTATACAACTAACACACTTGCCATATGGTATGATCACATGAGGGGAATCTTCATTGTCACTCTCACCACAAATCTGCAAAACTGTTTCTTTCCCTTTGATCAATCTGTTAAAATTGTCTGCTCTCATTCCTTTAAAAGGAGTGATATCTTGGTGGTTTTCCCTAGGAGTTAGCAGAATTTGCATGTCTCTTTGGAAAATGCAGCAGCCTCAGTTACTGCAGGGCAGAGACATGAAAAGGCAAAGAGAAAGAGAGAGCACACCCAGGTCCTGCAGCTCAGAGAGAGTCTGAATGATTGCTAAGATCAGCAAAAGGCTATGAACAAACCAGTAAGATAGTGCCAAGGACCAATAAGCACTGTCAGAGTTTGCAGGAGCACAGCAGCAACGAAATGACTGAAAGCAAAAATCATCCTGCAAGGTCACAGGGAGAAGTAGGTCACCAATCTATAAACCTTGTTATATTTCCATTCTGCTTCATCTGGCCACTCTGAATTTTCTGGAGCTTTTATTAATTATTCCAGTTCACAGCGTAAGGAAACCTGGCTTTTTGAACTTCAAAGCCATTTGGATCCTCTTTATAAGGAAAAGGTTGAGGCAGCACTACCTCAAAGCTCCGGCAGTTTTGGGCTCTCATACTGCTCTCAGTTCTCAATGAAAGCTTAATAGAAAGTACACTTTACCATGAGGAACACAATGTCTTTTACAAACTATAGAACAGAACCACTGATAAGTACAAAATGAAGGGCTCGCTTGAGTATGTCCTATATCTCCTACAGATTGATTTACTCAGCCATGTGATTCTCCATTCATGTTGCTGCTCTCAAAAAGGAAAGAGGTGCAGTAGTATCTGTGATACAAAAACTCCAGGCAAAGAAAGCATAGCAAGTGTGAGCAGTAAACCTACTGTGAAGCACTGAAGCTGGAGTCCAAGCTGCGATAATAAATAACGCACTGCCTTAAAATACAGATACCCGTAATTGTGCCAGCAATCTGTGCAGTTGCACAGCTAGAACTCTACTTCAGTGCCTTAGATGATGCTTTCTGTTATGAATTGCCATTTACATTATTTGGCCTTTACATACACACTTTTCATTTGGAGGCAAGTCAACCAGAATCCATTTAAAGTATATCCAATAAAGGCTATCACAGCTAGCATTAATTTCCAAACATATACTTTAAAAAAAATCAATTTTCTAACTAATATTATTATGATCAAAGAGCTCAGGTTCCTCACCAGCTCTGGATGTTATGGATTATTGCAATAAATTTTAGATATCTGAATTACTGGGATGCTGACTTGACATCCCTTCTTAATGTGTGCCAGTGTAAAATATTCTGCAAACATAAAGCACTGAGAAGAATACTGCACACGTGTAATTCCATAATGTTGAAAGCTGTCAATAGCTAACAAACTAGCAGGGATAACAGCAAACAGAGAGAAAAAAATCATTTCAGAGACAAATTCTCTTGATCTCAGTCGTGAAAACTCCCTGTCAGATCAATGCTGAAGAAAATTGAAAATTTGGTCCAACATTTTAAAGATAACTTCTTTTTAAAAAAGGGGAAATAAAGCAATTTCCTGGTACTGGGGTTTGAGATTATCAAAGCAGATATATCTCTACCTCTTTTATAACGGTAGATGCGCAGACAAGTGTCCCTGCTCAAAGAAAAAAAAAAAAAAAGAAAAATCATTTGGCTAAGGAAAGGTTCTCCATGAGAACTATCTCCGTGAGATATTTGAATTAATTCATTAATTCAAATATCAAACATTCAAACTGTATGATACTATGAATTGGTAACTGACATATTAGTAGGACAATTAAAATATCTGGCTGGATGAATCAGTTTTCTGACTTTACTGGTGAGAAAATTCCAATACAAGTTCAAACGTTTGGAGCATTTGCAAAATATTCAGGGTTTATTCTTCTCCAGTGGCTGTGCAATTTGCGAATGAAACTGATGAATACTGACTCAAAACCTCTTACAAATGTTTGGAATCCACTCAGGGAAACCGAACTGGTAATGAAAGGTTTTACACTGGAATGAATGTGAATTTACTCTGCCTCTAAATGTACAGAGTCATTTAGAGAAAGTACAAAGTGGCATTCAATTTCATTCACCTAGAAGAAGACAGATTTCTTCACAGTTCCTGCTGCTATTAGTACTGGTTTACCTTTCAACAGCAGAAGCAGTGATCATAGCTATTGAGATCCCCAACCACATGGCAAAACCCAGAGCAGTGAATGTGATCTGAGTTGGTAGATTTGCAAAAAAGATCATAAGCTGCTTTCCTGAGTGGACAGTGGTTCTAAAAAGTGATTGATCTATTAAAGTTGCATTAATGGAAGATATATGGATATTTGTTCTCACTTTTTTTTAATAATTTGTCTAGATTTCCTCATAACAGTCTACCCACACTACATTAACAACAACAAAGGCTTTGCCCATACACTACATCTTTCATTTATTAGATAAAGAAACCGTAAGGCGAAACTCCCTCTTCTTGCAAATTTATCAGCTTTTAATACAATAGACAGCAGGAGGCTTTAAATTTTGCCTGTTTGTCCAAAACCTTATAGAGAACGTACTCTGCTTGTTCATCACAAACTCTCCAAGCATCAGTACCAATGATGTGCATCACATACAAATTACTGTGGAGTATGGCTCTTCAGAAGATACAGATGCACTTAGCAAAATTCTGAATGGAAAACTTTTCATAGAATCATAGAATAGTTAGGGTTGGAAAGGACCTTAAGATTTCAGGAGTGTCTTCTTGAGAAATGCAATGTCCTCAAGCAGTTTGTGGTTATTTATTGCTACCATAAGAAAACTCTATTGTAATACCCTACCGTTTTTACAAAGCTCCTTTAATAGGTGAATATGTCAAACTAATGTAGAAAGTAATTTTAAACAATCACAAATCCTTCAAGCATACACAGCAAGGAAAAAAAACCAAATATTGTACTGAGGGAGATTGCTTTCAGATGGGTTTTGAATTCTTCAATTCTTCAGTGAAAATCTGTGATGCAACATAGCAGGTTCAAAAATAATAGAGACCTTGACATCGGCAAGTGTCTTTAGAAATTACAGATAGTACTTACTTGTGGTTTTATATACTTACCCAACACCCACAACTGTATTATCTGGGTTCTTCTCTGTCCCATTTACAGCTGAGAGGAAAGTATAGAGAGACTGTCCAGTGTCACATGGACCATGGCACTTAGGATCAAACTGAGGACTCAGTATTCATATTCTAAGGGCCAGCACCTTGAACATCAAGGTGCTGATCCTCACAAGGGCTCTTGCATTCACTTAGAATCATCTGTGTTTTCTGGTCTGAATTCTGCAAATGACCAACTGATAGCAAACCAGTGTTTTGGCACAGGGACATAAAGACTGGATGAAGTCTTCTGGAGAATCATGCTTAGAGTGAAAATGCAAAGTTGTTCAAAACTAATTATGGGTCACTATGACTCCTAGATAAAAAGGACAGTGCCATTTGGTGTGTTACATATCTGAAATGTGTGACTTGCTCTTATAAGGATAATTTTAAAAAGTGATACAGATCGGTGTGAACAACAAAAATCCTGACAAAACTTTGAAGGCAAATGTGGATAATACATGAATCATATTGGTGTGTTTTGGCTTCAAAAGCATGGGCAAATTCCATGTCTCCAAAACCATATATGCATTATTTCTGAAGGTGTATTCTCAAAATATGCCATGGTTTTCATTACATAACTTAAAATGCTATGCAGTCCATGTCAGCACATTTACTGAAGTTTTCATAGCAAAAAACATTCTGTGCAGTTCATGTTATAAATCACATTTAGTCTGCCATATGCTACCATTACTTTTATAATGTAATAAATTATGCCCAAAAATGTATTTCTAATGGTATCTGGTTTTGAGCATCCACTTTGGCATGGAAGGAGATAGCAAGTAAATCAATTCTATTAAAATTAATGGAAAGGTGTGAAAATGGACCTAACAGCATTTGCAGATGATTTTGCCTTTTTCTTACTTCTAAAATTATCAATGTAATCTTAAAAATTAAAACTTCTTAGTTTCTAATGCAATGGTATATTCCTCATTACTGTAGCAAGACTACTGTCATTTATAAGTAAAGATGGAGTTTCCTTTCCTGTTTTAATGATGCCATCCATATAATGGCATTGCCAATCACAAATAAAATAAAATAAAATAAAACCAAATAAAATAAAATAAAATAAAATAAAATAAAATAAAACAAACCCCCCAAACCCAAAGAAATCATGCGGAGATTCTTTAGACGCCGCACAGGAAAAGTTCAAAATAATTGATTATACCTTAAATTTATGAGTTTTCACTTTCTGG
This sequence comes from Psilopsiagon aymara, assembly GCA_024733675.1. NCBI lineage: Eukaryota > Metazoa > Chordata > Aves > Psittaciformes > Psittacidae > Psilopsiagon > Psilopsiagon aymara. The sequence continues at coordinate 47,146 of JANRGW010042057.1, forward strand.
TTTTCCCCACAGAGTTAATATAGTTCAATGAAACTTCTGAACTTTTCTCACCACTCATGTTTATGATACAGACATTTCTGTTATCATACATAAGATCAATGTTCTTGATTAACTTGGTGGAAGCTACAGCTATAACAGGATGAAAAAGAGGTAATTGCCATTGAAAAAGAGGTTGAAAAAGACCAAAGAGCCAGGTAAGAAGAGTTGACATAACTAAAAAGAGTTTATAGATGAACAGTGCAACCTGAGTGAAGAGCTTTTTTTAGTGTACATTTGCTATAAAAGTCAAATAAGGGCATATTTTGGCTGAAAAAGGAGAGTGCAAGCTGCTTTTTAACCTCTTGATACATGTCTCAGGAAGAAACTTAAAACAATCTCAATCACTATCAAGATGAAGATTTTAACTGAAAGGCTTCCCCTATGTTAATAGCTATGTTCTATTCGAATACTAAAGAAGTTTTTTCTAACACTAGATGTAAAGTATAATTATTAGAAGAGTTAAATTGACTCTTCCAGTTTGTCAACAGCTACAGGAATTGCTGGCTACCAAGAAAAGAGTAAGTGATAAATGAAAGTATTGATACTAATGTTTTCACTGTCTTGGACCCTTTTCCTCTTACAGTGTTCTTGTTGAATTCAGTGAACTTTTCCCTTCCTTTCAAAAAATAAATAATGAGATTTTAGTAAATAAACAAAGTCTAGTAACAGAAATTATGACGGTACTTTCTGACATTTACTTGCTAAGCAAAACAATGTTTTGAAACTTCATATCCAAATAAAGTGTGACAATGTAAAGAAAGGTTTCTGTAAGAAGCAAACAAATTTTCTGATTCAAAATATGGTAGGAAGATACATCACCCCTCCAATTTTAGATACTTTATACTGATTTTTTATTAGGCATTAGAAATAAATGCTTTTCACAGCATAAAATAGTATAATTATTACTCCAATCCAGCTAGGTGGTTGAGGCCCATTCTGTTTCCAAAACTAACTCAGTTAATAGGCAAAATCATTCTGTTTGCATTAAGTATGTAGGTAATAATAAGAGTGCAGAAGGGAGCTCTATAAAGTTATTAGGAAAAGAATATTTAAAAACAAGTTGCTAAAGTTTCCCCAATAAATTTATTGTCAAGCCAAAGCCTGGGTTTCCTGAAAGTATGGTATGCACACAGACCCAATCCAGAACCTCCCTTTTAAAAATATTCAGGTGTTGGAAATCCATGCCCAGAACAACCTGTCAACTATGACTTTCCCTAGTAGCTGGTTAAACCCACTGGTGTTTGGAGTCCTTTCTCTATTCCAAATGATGAAAGTTCTTGCTAGACACCATCTTAACTCTAACATAACAAAGCCCTAGAAAAACAGCAGCAAGGAATAAGCTGTCACAAGAAAAAGAATGAGTTAGATTTCTTCCTGTTTCAAAGAGATGTAATTTGGCAAATGGATTCCATGGAGGAGGAGGAAAAAGACAACATGGACACAGGGATTTTTGCCTTTCATTGCTTCAGCTCAGGACATAAGAAGGGTAGTTGTGAGGGTGCTCCCTGCATTGCACATAGCCTGAATGCAAGACCTGAGTAAAGAACCCTGTCAGTCTGGCTTCCTTCAGGGCCACTACATTCATTTACACAGAAGATGACCCCTGAGACTGCATAACGTGCTAGCAAGAATATTTTTTTCCCTGACAGTGCAAGATCCAATGGTATTATTACCAACTGATCTCTCCATCCCTTTTACAGGGGGTAAACAGAAGCAAAAGGTAGATTTTTACATCAAATTAAATATTTCATTGAAAAATATTTTGAAAAATCATGAATATATATTTTAAAGTAAGCCAAATTTGTAAGGAACTTAATGAAATGCTTTTATATTATCACTAGCATAATGGTTTAGGTACCAACACAGCACGTATCTTTAACAGAGAAAACAAGACCATCTCTAATGACTATGTCAGTTCTCTGAAGCAGTTTTGCAACACCTTTTAGAAAAAAGGAGTCCATCCTGTTCTAACAGTCTTCCACTGTCCGGATAATACATGACATGGATGTGAAAGCATCTGGCTGAATCAGAATTCATGCTTGTGTACACTCAAATTTGTTAAATTTTTAGTAAGAGAAAACATTTCTTTTGTCTTGCTTTTCACCTTTTTTTCCCAGCTTTTCTCAAAGACAATAAGAGGTCAATAACAAAATAACCATGTGAGAAAAAATCTCCAGGTGACATGCCATTGCTTAACAAGTGATGAGATTTCCACTGAAATTACTTATGTCCTAAACTGATTGGTATATAGAATCATATAATCATTCAGGTTGGAAAAGACCTTTAACAGCATCAAGTCCAGCCATTAACCTAGCACTGCTGAGTTCACCACTAAGCCATGTCTGTAAGTGCCACATCTACACATCTTTTAAATACCTCCAGGAATGGTGACTCTACCACTTCCCTCAGCAGCCTGTTCCAGTGCCTGACAATCCTTTGGTGAAGAAATCTTTCCTAATATCCAATCTAAGTCTCCCCTGGTGCAATTTGAAGCTGTTTCCTCCTGATCTATCATTTGCTACTTGTGAAAAGAAGCTGACATATAACCTGTTTCACCAACAAAAAAGCTAAGTGACGCTGCATTATTTTAGTGAGCCATTCTATTGGAAATGCTATGTCTGTGTTTTAAGTAATATCAGAACAAGTCTACAATTCTAAAGTAGCAAGTAAAAGGCAAACGTGGCTACTTTAGGTTTGTCTTAATTGTGCTTCCCATGTAATCTAAGAATAACTTATTTCTTTGAACAACACTAACTCTACTTCAGCAGATGAGAATCCCCATTGATTTAAGTGGGAAGGAAGAAAGATCTATAATTTGCTAAAGTTACAGCACTCAATTTACTGATACAGAATTTGTTCTCAGTTTAGGCAACAAAATAGCTATTTGTCAACTGAGAAAGTTCTGCAAGACAACAATATCCACTTTTCACCAAAAACGTTAATTGAGTTTCTAGTATCTAACTGTACTGCCACAGCATAATCAATGGATTATTTCCCAATGCTTTATAGTAAGTATGATTTATAGTATGGACAAATGGAAAAAGGGAAATATAACCCCCATTTTCAAGAAAGGGAAAATGGATAAACCAGGGAACTACAGACCAGCCAGTCTCACCTCTGTGCCTGGCAAAATCATGGAGCAGATTCTCCTGGAAGCCATGCTAAGGCACATGAAAAACAACAAGGTGCTTGGTGACAGCCAGCATGGCTTCACCAAGGAGGAATCCTGCCTGATGAATTTGGTGGCCTTCTGTGACGGGGCTACGGAACTGATGGACAGGGGTAGAGCAGTTGATGTCATCTACCTGGACTT
>JANRGW010042058.1:0-58805 GCA_024733675.1 Psilopsiagon aymara
CTAAAAACATTGGTGTTATCAGCGCTGTTCTCAGGCCACAAGTCAAAAACACAGCGCTGCACCAGCTACTAAGAAGGGGAAAAATGACTGCTACTGCTGAACCCATGACAAAGATTCCAAAATATTTTCATATTTTGCGTTTGATGTGCTTTCTCTAAGCTATAAAAACTTAGTCTATTTAATTTCTTCTTTTATGGAATATTTTTTGTAACTTTGATCATCTTTGCTGCCCTTTTTATCTTTTCAATTCTATTCTCTTCTTTTGAACATGTCATGAGCAGAACTGCATTCAAAAGTCTAGAGGCAGCAGCTGTGGATTTAAACAGAGGAATGTTTTGTGTTTTAATCTCTATTCCTTTTCCAAGATTTCTTCTTATTCTAACTGATCTCTTGGTGAGCTATGAACTCGCATTTTCATTTATCTGTCCATAATAATAAAAAAGATCTGATTTAGAGTCCACAGTTTGTGTTTTGAGGGTTGTTACTGTTTTTCATCATGTACATTACCTGCATTTATTGACATGGAATCTCATGTGCCATTTTATTGTAGTCATTCAACAGTGTGACATCTAGCTTAAGGTCTTCACAATCACTCTTAGATTTTACTAATATTTGTTGGGTACCAAACCTATTTAAGAGATAGTGTTAAAACACTCCAGCTTGATATTTGGGTTCCATATGGTCTGCTGATTTGTTAGAAGTCATTTTATCCATTTTTTCTCAAATTTAGTCTATGAATTTTTTAGTTGCAGCCAGTTTTTATGACTCATCTGTAGTCTCAAAATACATTGCAAGGATATTCCTAGGCTCTTGCATCTCAAAGTTTTCTCCTTTTTATTATTTCTTACTGTGAGGCAGAGGTACTTGTGACCTTATCTTGTCTCCATGTTGGATTATATGCTGATTTTCTGTCAGCCCCACAGACCCACTGATACTCTGGAGGGCTTTATATTTTTCAGATTTTTTGTAAAATTCTCCTCATTACTTGCAATGTCATGAACGAATTGCCTTCAAAACCTTTTCCGTCCTTCCCTACAATATTGTAACTCTGCATTTTTTCTCTTCCTATTTGCACACAATTCTCACTCTTTTTAGAGTATCTTTTTACTTCTAATGGACTCCTTGACTGCTGTTTCACCATGCTGGCTATTTTTCCATCCTTTAAAAGTATTTTTGAAGGGTGGTATACAGTTACTCTGAAATCCTAATATAGTATCTTTAGGCAGACTGTCATGTTATCTGCAAGCATTTAGTCTTTTAGTTGTCCTTTTCAATTTCCTTGTAAAAAGCTTTGTCATGTTCAGGTAGTTTCCATTTTTTTAAGTTAAATCTTACTGTAGTAACTTGTTTTTCCTTCTTCTTTTCTGCAGAGACACTGAATTTGAGTGCTTTATGGCCAGCATTAGAGTATAGCATGCAGATAATTTCATTTTCAATGTGGCCTGTTGAATGCTAAAAAGTAAATCAAGTAAGCAATGTTTATCCTCTTGTGAACATTTTGACTAGTGTTTTGAGAGTAATGAACTTCTTTCCTGTATAATTTGTATCTTTGCTTCATAATTACATTGGTTTCCACTGGGTGTTTTCTTTCTACTGCATCTGTGAGGTATTTGTTACATCACATTCTTCACTTAGAATCAGGTGCTGCAGTTCTTATTTCTTAGATGTAAGAAATTTATAGAATCAAGTAAATATTTGGGTTTGGTCTGGATACAAATTTTTATATGCCCTGCTCAATTGAAATTTTATTTGCTGAAGTTTTTCTTTGCTATTGCCTCTCCAATTATGGCTTTTACTCTAACCTTTTTTTTTTTCTTTTCCTTTTCAAGTGTGAAGTTTATGACTTCAGTCTAGCTGATGAATTGTCTGAGACTACGTACTTTTCTTGTGTGTCACTTGTCTTTAATTTAAAAACACTATTATAACCAATTCAAATGTCACCAACCTTTTTTCTTTGCTGGCTTCCATGATGCCTATCCTTCTTGGATGTGAGCCTTTCATTACAAACTTTTCCTTGGTTACTAATTAAAATATACCCTTCTCTTATCTAAGTCAATTTTCAACCCCCAAAACACCTTTAGCATCTAAAATCAGAAAGTAGAAACAGAATCTCTGCAGAAATGTGAGAATGTTGCAGGAAAGTTATGTCATTTCAAGTCTTAGGCTGTAATGGAAAGACAGAAAAAACCCAACCAAAGACATATCTGTTCTAAATCAATTCTGAAGACCACCATGAATGTCTTATTTTCATCTTGAATTTTTCTTCCACAAAATGAATTTTTACGAAAGAGGGTTTTTAGAGTTATGCTTGTTACTAATGTTCAAGAAAAAAAATGCAGTGTTTTGCTTACTTTTTCAGGAAAAAAAAACCAAGCACAGATTATATTGGTAGTATCCAATAACTGTCACCAATTTTCAGCTCCTTCTGATTTTTATTCTCACACTTCCTGGTAGTTATGACAAATAGTAATAAATTTTTTCAAAGTTCATGTAGTGGCAATGTCAATTTTTGCTTAGTGTGTTAGTAATAATGAATATGAAAGACAATACTTCAGTAATATTTTTATTATTCTCCTGTTACAAAAATTGCCAAAAGTTTATTTTAGGCTTGTTCTTACCCTGTTGACATTTTGATTTTCCCCACTCTTTTAAAGATCTTTGTTGTAGAGATCTTTCACAAGTTATTTTGCATAATTCCATTCAGGAATGCAAACATCCATTGTTATTACTATTTTTCTGATTTTAGCACACATCTAAATGTTTTTGAACTTTTTTCTACAATGGAGCAGCTGTAAAAATTTGTCCAAATTAACATTACAGGTGGATTAGTCAAATCACTTTAAATCACTGTAAAGATATCTTTATTTGGGCTTAAAATACAGTGACTTTGAGATTGAATCAGTTCCAAAGTGAATGAGAGTAAAATGAATCAGGAGCATTTTAGTTCTGAAGAAGAATTAGAATGAAAATAAGGGGAAAAATAAGAACATAGCAGAAAGAATATAAGAATACCCACATGGTGGTTTAATGAGATTGAACAAATTTCTTTAAATATGCATCTTTAATTGATAAGGATTGATATATCTAGAGTGTTTCCCTGTAGCCTTGAACATAAGTATATGGGCACTTCTGTGCTATGGTGTTCACCAGTGCACTATGGAGGTTTTCCTTCAAAGCAATACCACTCCTGCTTTATGGACTGTGGTGGGATCTGTTTGCATTGCTATAGCCCCTAACTAGGCTGCATAGCTTCATGAGGTTTGCTGCAGCTTCATGGCTAGGTCCAATAAAGGGAGAATCAAAAGATATGAAAGAAGCATACTGGCAATCCATGTTTATTCACCATTGCTCAGATTCTGCCAGGTGACACCCTTAAAACCTTACTTTGTGCAAATTACCCACCGGAATTTTGACTGCAAATGTTCTCTGATCCCAGAACTGAGCTCCATGGTCTGGTCATAGAAATTCTTACAGTCTCTTTTTACCAAGGCTCTTTTTCACACAGGAATTTTGTGAAGGTCCAAAGTAAAAATCAGGAAGAACATTACCCTAATAAGAGGGATCACAGTCCCTCTTATTCCTGACAATTCCCTGTGATCCTTAACAATGCTGACTTCTGAAACATGTCTGAAACAGCTTAGCGGAATGATAGGTGGTCCAGGCCAAAGGTGCGCCCAGTGTAACTTCAACTGCATGACCATTATAGGTAGGGCAGTTACATGGTATCTAGTTTCCTGAAGTGGCACTTTTACACTTACTAATACCAAAGAATCCAATACAGAAAGAATCAACATTTTGAGCTCCACAGAGTGTACCTCACATCTTCTTAGACAAGGATAGGAGTCTTTCAGTTTATCAGACGTTTTTCAACCTTTTTCTTATATTTATCTTAGATTCCTTCTTCTCGAACCTTATGAAAAGCAAACATCTTTCCATTTATGTTTTAAAAAGAGGTTACAATAAAACCTGAAACTTGCGGAATATTTGACTCAGTCATGTCCTGTTAATAGCTTGCTTGCTGATTCAAATGAGCAATTCCATCCATGTTGTATTCAGCATTTCCATACTGAAAAGTGCAAAACAAGACTGAATGTAAAGCTATGGTACACTGCACTGTCAGGTTGAGCAGCTCAAAGCTAGACAAGGACACCTGCAATTCTGTTTAGATGAGCTTGAATTCCACCCTGATGCATCCTGAGTTATATGCTTTATTCTTGGAGGTGACTGCCAGCCACGTAACTCTTCAAGCATATCCTGATATTTGTTCTATCCAGCAAAAATATTTTTTGATTCCAAAGTAGCTATTCCAGCTATTTTAGAGGAATAGTGCATAAGAAGAGTGAGTTTGGGCAAATAATACATAAAAATTGACAGTAGAGTTAGATGAAGGTAAATATAATTATGCCTGTTTCCTTGTAAAATGTGTGAGGATGTAAAAAATATTAGTCATATCTGTAGCAGAAACACAAAGATACAGCACATTCATTTTGTTAAGTACAGTATGTTAATGCCCATAGTATTCAGACCTTAATCGCATTTCCATGTGCCTCTTATAACAGCCTGGAAGAACCAACAAACTCAATCATTTAGACATTGACAGGACCAAACTGTGAGAGTTGCTTGTGGTCAATGGCTTACTGATACCAAATCCAATCTGGGATCCAGATTTTAACTTCTGTTAAATTAATTTTTATCGCATTGCATCCTGATTACCATTAGAAGGATAGGAATCAAGTATGTAGAAGGGGAAGTAATATTGCACATCCTGCAAGTTTGATGCACTTGTGTGGAGTTAGGTGTTACTGACAAGCTCGGCTTTCCAACCCCTAGCTTAAAGATATGGCAGGTTTTAGTTACTGCTGTTTAGTTTCTGGTTTTGTTTACTTCAGTTATTATTCTTGGCTTTGATTATTTCCTCAATGTAGGAGGAACCCCTGTTTATTTCCTGTGATGTGTCATTTCCAGTAAATGACAGCCACCAACTGAAAATATTATATTTTTTGTCTTGAGAGCTTCACACTTACAAGAGTGGCCTAGAGGGACACAGCTATCTCAATGTGCAGTGAACAGAGAATTAGTCCTGGAGGCATCTTGCTCAGCAAAGCCTTGAATATTACGGCCAAGCTCTTGAACTGGTATTGAAAACAAATTGAGAACCAGTGGAAAATACTAATCATTGGTATGATAGGTTGGGGTAGCTTGTCTTTGTAAACAACTAAGTTTCTTGCTATGTACATATTATGCTTCTATTTCTGACTGATTTCTACATAATGGTAACTACAATAGAATGAGCAGGAAGAGATTATCACACTGATAGTTGCTACCTAATCCAGTTTTTCTAAAATAAGACAGTATTTACTGAAGTCAAAACGAATTCCAGTTCTTTCCCTGTAAGTTCAGTGAGATCTTGAGACAATGCTATTTGAGCAAGCACACAGTATATAATTTGAGAAAACATTAGACATTCCTTGCCATCCAGAGGGACCTTGACATGCTTGTACGGTGGGTTGATGCCAAGCTTATGAAGTTTAACCATGCCAAGTACAAGGTTCTACATCTGGCTCAGAGCAATCCCAGGCACATCTACAGGTTGGGCAGGGAGGAGATTCAGAGCAGCTCTGTGGAGAAAGACTTGGGGCTGTTGGGTTGATGAGAAAATGAATATGAGCCAGCTTCAGTGTGTGCTCTTATCCCAGAAAGCCAACTGCATCCTGGGCTGCATCAAAAGGAACGTGACCAGCAGGTCAAAGGAGGTGATCCTGACCCTCTGCTCTCATGAGACCTCACTTGGAGTATTGTGTGCAGTTCTGGTGTCCTCAACAAAAGAAAGTACATGGAATTGTTGAAACAAGCCCAGAGGAGGGCCACGAGAATGATCAGGGGACTGGAGCACCTCCCCTGTGAAAACAGCTTGAGAAAGTTTGGGCTGTTCAGGCTGGAGTAGAGAAGGCTGCATGGAGACCTCATAGCAGCCTTCCAGTACCTGAAGGGGGCCTAAAGGGATGCTGGGGATGGACTTTTCATTAGGGACTGTAGTGATAGGACTCAAACATAAATAGGGGAAGTTTAGATTGGGTACAAGGAAGAAATTCTTTACTGTAAGGGTGGTGAGGTACTGGAATGAGTTGCCCAGGGAAGTTGTGAATGCTCCTTCACTGGCAGTTTTCAAGGCCAGGTTGGACATAGCCTTGGGTGGCATGGTTTAGTGGGAAATGTTCCGTGGCAGGGTGGTTGGAACTAGATGATCTTAAGGTCTTTTCCAACCCTAACTATTTTATGATTCTATGATTCTATAATATGCAGACATTCAGAATCTTCTTTTTCTTGCACATCCTTCTTCAGCTGGATGACTTTGACTCATATATTTTTTTACCCTTTAGAATTTGTGGCCACTTTGTAATGAAGCTGTGTGGGGAGACTCATGCCCCTTTTGTGAAGAATTCATATTGTAGAAATCTCTTCTGTGACCACCTTTCTTTTGCAAGGGAAGCCAGTATTGCCTAAGAAGGACAAATTCTAGGAAGGCATTAATTTTTTAAAATGAGTAGGAAACCTTTAACATTAAACTGAGTGGTAAAAATGTGAATGACTGTCCATGGTAGGTGTTAGCTCCTGATGAACACATGTTCCATCACAGTCTCTCCAATGTTAGAAGGTCATTTTCACAATTTTGACTGGTTTGTATCAGTCAAACAGTTATGGCTCCATCCATATGTTATGTTTCCCTTTCTCCAGCTGGGGATTTTGAAGAAGAGAGGTCTCATGTCATCCTGCAGCTATCTAGTTCAGGAAGGCAAACAGACAGAAGGCTATTTTTCTTCTGGTCTTCTAGCCACTTGAACCTACTCACAATAATATTAAAACAGGATGCAAAAGCAGTCAAAGTGGATGAGAGGCAATACTAATCTGGCTTAGCTTTACATATAGTTCAACCACAGCCTGAAGAAAGGGGAAGCTTGCTTCTGTCAGAATTAGGTCTTTTCTAATGATGTTTGCTAGCCTTAAAGGTCAGGAATCTACACTGCAGAGTTGCTTAAAACAAAACAAAAAGACGGAGGTTTTGGGTTTTTTTACACCTCTGGGTAAAAATCTTATTATTGACCAAATGAAGAACTGGACAGCCACTTTAACCTGTTGCAGTTTACATAGGTTATTGGAATTATACACGGCATGGCAAAGAATTTCTTGTCTGCATTTGAATGTCCGTTCTGAGAATGCAAAAAGTGTAGGTCTTAAAGCTTAAATAGTAGTTCAGATTTTAAAATTGCCAAACCAGAATTACAGCAAGATGGAAACTGCCATTGTGCAAGACATGAGACACTAGACTCTTAACTGAACAAATTAGCACTACGTTATATTTTAAAGCAGACATTTTAATTATAAATATTATTTACAAATATGAGCTTAAACCCCTACTATTATTCATTATTTATTGTTTTATGTTTGTATTCCAGGCCTAATAGGATTACAAGTCCCAGTTTGCTGGTAACTACCCCAGCAAATGTGTACTTTCATCATTTTTCACAGAGCAATTTTTTGAAGATTTCTGTTCAGTTTTTACTTCTGTTTAGAGTAATGACTTTATGGTGTCCCATCTTAGATTGGATAAGTATAAGAAGGAGATCAAAGAATTTTTTTTTTCTTGCAAACCATGATTGCCTACTGTAAAATAATTAATTTCTCAACAGAAAGTTCAGACTCATGCTGCCGACACATTTAAAAGAATCTTAAAGATTCCAGCGACTATAGCAATCAGATTTTGCAAATAAAATGTAAGTGCAGATACAATGTACCTAGTCAAATGTGTTAAAAATCCCAATGTTCTAATAATATTTTTATTTAATTAGTCTAGATAAAGAAGGTAGACATTCCACTTCCAGAGCACAAGGTTTTTTAGAGTCTCTAGTATTAGAGAATGTATGTTATGAAAGAATGTTAAACGGCAGTCTACACTAGGAGGAAGTTTTATTTCCAATAGGGGTACCAGACTGAAATTTTCTCCTTAGTAGAAGGAGAAGAAAAAAATCAGGCATGAGGACTGCCAGTACTTACATGTTAAAATTCTTCTCACATCTCCAGTTGACTGACATCTTCAATAAGCTTTTAATGACCCACTCCATTTGCTTTAAATGAGCCTTAAATTTTTAGATCTCGTGTAGTTTTGTAGGTAGTTGGATTCAAGTAAATTTAATTACCTTTTTTATTAATTTTTACTTTTGTAATTCACTGGTAAAAAGAACAGTGTGCTTTGCCATCATAATAAAGTTTCTCAGTAATTTTTTCTTTTTACTTTTTTAATAAGAGTTCTAGGTACAAGACTGTGTTCTAGTTATAATGAATCAGTGCTCCTACCCGAACTAGGTTATTTGTGTAAGGTACCAGTTATTCATAAAATAAGAGCTTTCTCATGCTGTCTTTCAGTGTTTTAAGGTAGTAATTTAGCAGCTGTCCTAGGTAGGGCTGTGAGCGTGTTGGAAATCAAAGGTGAGTCTGGTTATGTTCATGAGATGGGTTGGTACTGCATTTTTATTAGCCTATTTGCTTTCCTTGTACTTTGATAGTTTTAGTCCCTGGGGCACAGAGCTGAGAAATACAGATTGTAACTATCATGCCAGATAAGGAAAACAATGTAAGTGATGATGCAAAACGTATTGTCTCTGACAGTGAACAAGAAGAGAGTGGCTTGTGTAAAACAAATTTTCACAGTCTGACTGTGATGGGCTATTCTCACTCCAGTGATACCTGCTGAGAACCTATGTTATATTCAGTTGCATTGCAATCACACTTCTTTCAAGAAACGAATTACATATCTATAAATAAGTGATGGTCCAGGCAACCATGGCTGTAGTATGCAGTCGGCATTTCATCTTCAGGCATGAGCATCTATATTGATGCCAGACACTAGCTAATCTTTGATTGTGACAGAATTAAAATATTGGCAAGAGGACTGGGAAGTGGGGAGCTGGACATCAAAGTGCTTATCAATGTAAGACTTTATCACTGCAAAACAAATAACATGCATTCTTTCGCCACTAGGAATGAATAAAAACTTAGAAAACATGATAAGCGGTGAGCTATTCTACTTTTCACATTGGACATTCATATGAGCAGTACTTCACAGTATAAATCTGAATTCAGTTCAGATTAGTAAACTTGATACAGGATTATTAATAATCTAGTCCCTGAATCTGTAAACCATTGACTTTCCACAAATATTTATTTTATGCTAGATCATATTTTCATAAGGTGGAGTGTATACAACTGTAGATTTTACATATGGGATATGTATACTTCCTATATGAGAATTTTTGTCCAGATGATCTTGAGCAGACCACAGATCCCCCTGCACATCTCTGCATGACCTCTGCAGTCTGTACCTCCCCTCAGAAGGGGAATATCTATGGATTGCACTTATCTGGTAGACCACACTTTAGCCACTGCACTTTGGAGAGAAGGGAGTATGCCATTAGCTGAGTTAAAATGAAATACAATATCTGGTATAAAGTAGTCACTGTGCTCTCTGTGACCTCATCCTTGCAAGGCAGCAGCTAATCAGAGTTGTCTGGTGGGGTCTTGCTATTATGCCCACGCTACCTCAATTCCTATCTGCTCAACAAATGGCATATGATCTTTCATCTGCCTTGGTGTCTCTGATAAGCATAAAGTCTGACGGTGGGGCAGAGGAAAATGAACTAATGTTTTCAGCTCGATTACAGAGAAAACAATTTGTTTTTGTAATTAGAGCTCAGCAGATATCTTCGTTTATTTCAGCTCAGTGTAAACAGAACTCAATTTTGACAACTGTTTAGCTCACATCACAGTTTTAAAGTATTAAAGGATAATGGAAGACTTATTAGATTAGCTTTTGCCATGAACTTTTAGTGTCCCAGATAATTATTATTTGTGATACAGCTGAAAGGCTTAGGCTTTTATTATTATGCACGCATTTCTGTGTAATACTTTATGTACTGATGATGCACACTAAAATATGCATTAGGAAGTATACATTTAGCCAGATTGCACGGATATTAGTGGTATTTTCAAGTGGCTCAGATTGTTCTTTTCATGAATTTAATTTCATTTCCATCTTAGCAGTACTTAGTTCCTGACATTTCTTTTTAAAACAAATCAGTTCAATCATCTTCATCATCATTATTGCAACTCTTAATAATTCTTACTAACACTCATGTAACTTCTACCACACACCTTTGATCCAATCATTACATTTCTCCCCCAGCACACTACTTTTAACATTCCATCTGTTTTATGGGTTTCAGTATTCTTCCATATTTTTTCTTGGACTATCACCTTTTCTATCTTTCTTATTTAGTAATTAAGATCATTCCTGTTAGTCACACACTGGTTTTCACCTTGGTATTTGATTTTTTCTTTTTATAATCTCTTAGTTATGGTATATTGCTTCTATCTCTGATCTTATAATTAGCTTTTTTCCTATTCTGTATAAGGTTTGATTTTTTTAATCTTTTCACTACTTTTTCCCACACTGTTTTCCGTCTTCTTTTCTTCTGGCTAACCTCATTCTACTATTTTGACTCTCTGTCGGTTTCATCTGGGTTACAGTGAATTTTCTTCCCAATGCTGCATTCTGGATTTAGTATGAGAATAATGTTGACAACACACCAGTGTTCTAGTTGCTGTTAAGTAGTGTTTATACTAAGTCAAGGACTTTTCAGCTTCTTATGCCCTGCCAGTGAGAATGCTAGAGTGGCACAAAAAGCTGGGAGGGGACACAGTCAGGACTGTCCAAAGAGATATTCTATACCATATGATGCTCAGTATGTAAACTGGAACTGGGAGGAAAAGTGTCTGGGGGCTACTGCTTGAGAACTGGCTGTTCATCAGTTGTTAATTGGTGAGCAATCACATTGTGCATCACTTTTTTTATATGTCCCAATTCCTCTATTATTAATTATTACTATTATTTTTTTTCTTTCCTTCCTTTTCTGTCCCATTAAACTGCCTCCATCTCAACCCACAATTTTCACACTTCTGTTCTTCTGCTCTCTCCCTCACTCTGCTGGGAGAGAGGGAGTGAGCGAAGCCTGTGTAGTGCTTAGCTGCTGGCTGAGCTAAACCCATGACACTCTGTCTGATCATAAACATTGCTTTTAATCTTATTTTTTATTTCTGGTAAGATTTTTTTATACTGTTTTGTCCTTGTTTAAGCTATGTGATCTTCTTTTTTTAGAAATCTGAGTTGGCAACTTCTTGGTTGTTCTCTGTAGATTAGGGCAATACATTGGAAGGTGATTACATGACCATCCTGGACACAGCCTAAATTACTGCAATACATGAACAAAAAAGAAAAATACATAGAGTTTCAAATTTGAATAATTGCACTTTCTCTTAAGGTGCATCAGGAAAGCAAGTCAATGTTAGTGGCTAAATGGGTACATTTAACAAAACATGAGTACTAGTCCCTGAGTGAAATTCAATTGTATTTTCCTCTCAGACTCTAAATGAACATTGGTGGCTCATATTATGAAAGCACAAAGATTGCTTAAGGCAAAGGGAGCTCTGCCAAGGTTAATGGCCCCCCAAATCCTTCCTGTCCTAACATTTTTTTTTTTTTCAGATTATTTTTAATTTGCTCTTGAAAGCAAGAGCCCAGCAGGAAAAAGTGCAATAACAACTGCACTCCCTGATCTACCTCATTGTTTATATTATATATAGTAATCTTTAAGCTGCACTCATTCCAATCTTGCTACCAACAAGCAGGATGGGTTGCTGATAGTTTTGTTCATGTTAGTTATTTCATGCTCATGATTAACATATGTGTGTTGTTCCAGCAAAATGTAGTAACTTAAAAGCATCCAGGCCTCTCAGCCATATTTTTAATTTGGATACGAAAAGCATGTATCTCTGAAAAAGTCAGGCTCATCAAATGGGCTTAGCACAAAAAAGAGATCACAATCATCACTGTGTACTAGAAAAAAATAAGATTAAGATTTTAAAAGTATGTGCACTTCTTGCACATATGCTGCCAAGTTATCATGAAAAGAGCAGGTATTTCTCTGAAAATAAACACTTTCCCACATTGCTTTTATTTTGTATTAGATATTCCTGATCTTTCTCAGGAAAGCAGTAACTCTGGTGTATTAAGCTCTTGACTTAAGGTTTCTCATTTTCTATCCAGGAGAAAGCAGCTGAATGTCTCAACTTTTAATTTCTTCATTTTTGGTAGCTTCTGTCTCAGAGGACTCCAGTTCTAGTTAAAATTTATAATTCTGGTTGAACTATGAAATGTTGGGATATACGTCATTTAATCTGAGAAGTGAAGACCTGAGCAAGGGCAGATTACTTTGTGCTTGGCTGAGATGGTTTTGTAGCTAACTAGCAAAAAGAGAAAATATTATTCATAGGTTGTCTCACATGAACAAAGAACACAAAATATACATGATTTACATAACCGTAGAATCATGGAGTGCTTTTCATTGGAAAGTACCTTTAAAGATCATCTAGGTCAACCCCCCTACCACAGACAGGTACTCACTACATTCATCCTAAAATATTTCTCCCTTATATCTAGTTTAAACCTACCCTCTTTCAGTTTAAAAGCATTGGCCCTTGTTCTGTCACTACAGCCCAGGTAAAAAGCATGCCTCCATCTGTCTTAGAGCCCTATCTCTCTATATTGATAGGCTGCAATAAGGTCTCCCCGGAGCCTTCCCTTCTCCAGGCTGAACAATACCAACTCTCTCAGCCTGTCTTCATAGGAGAGGTGCCCTAGCTCTCTGTTCATTCTTTTTGCCCCCATCTAAGCAGTCTCTAACTGGCTCATGTCTTGTGCTGGGGGCCCCAGAGCTGAGCACAGTACCACAGGTGGGATTTCACTGGAGAGGACTAGAGGGGCAGAATCACCTCACTTGACCTGCTGGTCATGTTTCTTTCTATACAGCCAAAGATAAGGCTGGCTTTCTGGGCTGCAAGCACACATTGAGAGCTCACAACCAATTTTTCATCCACCGGTATCCCCAGGTCCTTCTCTGCAGGTCTGCTCTCAATACATTCATCTCCCAGCCTATACTGATACAGGGAGTTCCTCAGCCCAGGTGCAGGACCTTGAACTTGCGCTTGTTGAACTTCATGAAGTTAATGACTCTTCTTTCTCAGTTTTCATAGCCAAAGAGAGATCTTAGACCAAAAATATTTTAGTCTGTATACTAAGAATGTAAACTGAATTTCCCTCTGAAAGAGCCCTCTTTTTCCATTTGAGTAGGTAGGGAGTATAAGAAGTCTAAGTTTTTAATTTACATACCTTAGTAATGTAGCCTTCCCAGAACATTTTATTTTATTATTTACAGTGTTACAATTTCAGGCTCAGGATACTACAGCACAGTTGTGAGAACTTTGCAACACTTCTGTGAGTTTTTTAAGGATCATTTACACTGCTGAAATAGTGAATATTCACCACAATTGCTGGTCTGATTTATAGAGGATAAGTCTTCAGCTCATTTCTGACAAAAAATATAGCACATTCTCCCTACAAGCTAGACAGAAATCTGGGTTGACAGTATTAAATAATGCAAAGGTATGTGAGTATAAGAATAATGATGTTGCATTTTTCTTCTTAGATCAACCATCAGTGTACTGTCAGGTCTATGCTGCGATCCAAGTCCAGATTGAATTTTTAAGAATATTAAACTTGCTTAGAGTTTTTTGTTAATTAACATCTTCCTGAGCTTCTCAGGATGTAGATGACTGTATAGTGATTGTTGGTTTGTTATAGTTGGTGAATCTCATAAAATTTTTTACAATCCTGGTTTTGCAAAGAAAGGCAAGATTACTTATTTGACTAGTTAGGATCAGTACGAGCCACCTTCCATTTGTCATTGTTTGTCTTCCCAAGATTCAAAAGGCATAATTCAGATTTTTTTTATCAATGTTTTCTTCAGGTATGATCCTCTTTTATGGTGAATAGCTGTACTGAATTTTAGGACTTTTGGTACACACACATCTTGCACTTACTGCTGAAGTATATTCAACAGTCTAGTAAGACTTCTGACTATTAACTATGTTTTTAATAGTTCTTGGTATGGTCATTTGTAGGTTAGTATTCTCTCTCTCGACAAAGAAGACCAAAGATCAGAGCAAGACATCTTGTAACGAAATGGATCATGCAAGAAGGCAAGGACAATCCTAGACTCTGACTACATTTATTTCAAAATGTACAAACCCCAGGATTTTTCCATTCCATTATAAACAATATATTAGTCAACTCCTTTTTCGTTTCTTTAATAAAAAATCTGTAAATAAACACTACTATTTTAGAGCGTCATAACTGAATAATTCGTTCTTAACAAATGCGTATTTTATAATATTAACCCCATAGATGCAGAATTTCATGGAATTGTGTATTTACAAGACTATGGATTCAAACAGCAGATACTAGATAAAAACTTTTCCTGAGAACAAGGTCAGAAAATTCTGAGGTGATGAAATCCAGGTATAAGAATATAAATCAGATCTTGTGAGGAAGAGGAAGATTATCACAATATGTAGAACAGCACAAATATTGTAAATAGAAAAGAATTGAAATTAAATCAGAAAATAAATTACAAAAAAAAAGGCATTTAAGATAATTCAGGAGAAATCTCACTGGGTGAAATATCAATCTGCCAGTGCACATCATGTTGGTACCCAAGAAGAGAAGATGGAAGTCTTTTTTTTTTAGTGAGAGGCTACTGCAAAATCAGTATAGAGCAGACTGGCAAATGGAAGAAGAAACCAAAAAATGTTTGTGTGTTTAATTGAGGCTTGTCAACTTTATAAATAGCATATTTTAAAGCCAGAAAGCTTCCCTCTTCAAAGATATGAAGACATTACTTTTTTCTGACAGCTATTATGTCTTGGTAGAAAGTTGAAGTGATGTTTTGTATATCTAGTAATCATATCTTTACTGCTGTACATGAAACATTACTAAACAGCAATTACTTAATCTCTTGCTTTGGTGAAAAGTAGGAAAAAAGTCTTGATTTTCATGTATAGAAAAGATTTCTTCTTCTAACAAGAAATAATTGTTCTCTGTTCTTGTACTTTAAATCTAAGAAAATTGGTTTTCCATAAAATCAGTTCACCAGAATTACCCTAACATATGCACAAAGAGTTTAAAAAGTGGACATCCACTGCCAGTAGTAGTATCAGGTATTGCTCCTCCTGATGTCATGAAGTCATGTCCTTGTGATGTCTTGAAGTCATGATTCTGATGATAGTAGTCAGTGAACAGTGGGCCCAATATCATAAAACATCAAAATAAATCATTGTAGTAACTTACTGTAGTAATCTAGGAGACCTCCTATCAGCAAATGCTGAGACTGAAGAAGGTTGTATGATGCTTGGAATAGATTATGTTAACCGAGGAGGATCTAACTTGAGTGTAACAATGCAGTATTACATTACCTTATTGCTCTTACAAAGCATGATGGTGTGCAGAAAAATTCTACTATAAGCCATAACACAGTTCTATCAATATCGTATAAAAGATCTTTTTGTGTTTGTATTGAAGATGCTGTGGTACTTTTACCTTTTTTTTTTTTCTTTTCTTTCTTTTTCACTTTTCCACTACCTCCACCTTTCTCCCGCTCTATCTCTCCCCCTCTCCTTTCTCTCCCTCCCTTCCCCTTCATAATCTAATAAGTGTCACTGTAAACTTTGGTCTGGCTGGATCAATTCCAAGAGTACCAAATTTCTAGGCAGACTTGTGAGCAGTAAGTAGCAACACACTACATGGCAGGTAGTTCTAAGAAGACTTCCAAGGTAATTTCAGGACATACCAGATACAGGGTGTCTTTCAGTTTCTTCTCACATTCTTCAGCATTCCCTGCCTGCTCCAGACTACCTCTTCTGCTTTGATTCCTTTGCTGGAAGCTGCTGAGGACAGTGTGGAACAAAAAGAGTTTCCTGCAACTTCGATAATTTAAAAGTCAAACCCTTTCAAGCATATGCTGAAGAACTCCTTCATGGAAATGTTATTTTTTGCAACATAAAATTTTGCATTACAAAAGAAATTTTCTCTTATGCATGCACATATTTATGGCTGACTTGACTGGGCATATTACAAAAGCTATCCATGTAATTTTTAATCATTAAAGAAGTTTCTAGGATTAAATACTGTTTAAAAATAAAACAAATGCTTTTTTTTTTTTACCATATCACAAAGGGGATTTTGAAATTGGAGTTTGGATCTGGTTAGGTTTTGGGTATTTTTTGTTATTGGTTTGTTGGGGTTTTTTTTAGTTTGAAAATAACTTTTAACTTTTTGCTGAGAGGCAAAATACATCTTTCAGAAGAACGAAGGAAAATGAATAATCTTATAATATGTAATTATCCTACATGTAATTTTGCCCAAAGAACAGATATTAATCTTTCAGAATTTTTCTTGAAATTCGTATTTAGTTGAGAAAAATTATTTTATTAACTTGTGTCAAACTTCACTACGGTAATGACTTTATTTCTCTAAAATCTGCAGGTTAGAAGTTGCAGTCTTGTGACCATTTTAATGAACAAATATTTCATAGATCTAGGAATTTACACCTGTCTTCTATGCTAATTTTTAACTCTTCATCCTCTCTTGTGAGACAAATGAAAGCAGAAAGTATTTTTTGGCCAGCAGTAGCTATCAGATTACACGGTGTCTAATAAAGGATAGTATATTGTCCATCTATAATATAACAAATATATGCATAAAATTCCACATAAATGTAAAAAATGTCATGCAGCTGGCAGGCTCAAAAATTATTAAAATCAAAATTTTTTTATACAAGTCTGCCAGAAAATATGGAAAATACACAGTAGCAACCTCAAATACCAAGAGTATAAAAGTAAACCAGTGAGAATACAAAAAAAAACCCTTAGCCAAATTTTTTAGTCCTCAGAATGCAAATTTGAAGGGTTATACATTACTAAATGTATATAAAGGGAAAATGTGTACTCTTATAAGGCTGGTTTGGATTCATCTTTTATAAAACATTTAAACATTCAAGGAATAATTCTAGTTCAGGTGTTTATGTGAACCTGAAAATAGATTCCTCTAATTGCAATAAGTTTCACATTCAATTACACTTACTGTGCTTTGTCTATTTACATGTATCACATAAAATTAAATCCATTATATTTCTTCATAGTATTGACTTTTGTAACTTTAATCTTTCCCTTTTTTTTCTTTTTTTTTTAGCAACATTTAATACTTCTGTCTCAGTTCAGACTGAATTCTTTAAACATTTTTTTTTTTTTCCGGGTGACTTAGGGTCCTTTATTTCTCATAATCAGTGAACTCTAGATATTCCAGGGAAAACAGCATCTTGTACCAGTTTCTCCATGGAGGAACTCATATTTAAGTAGCCTTTTGAACATCTGTCATTATAACATTTTTCCATCTCTTTTAGGCTAAATGTCAAGTACTAATTACTAAAATGAAGAATTGCAAAACGAGGAGTATTTATCATGGAGCCACGGTTACTTTTGAGATGTGTAATGAGTTTATGTCAAATATAGAAAAGTGATAGAAACGTGAACCTATTTCAGAGAAAACATACATATAGATGTGTACTGAAAGATTGTCAGCCTTTATACAGAATATCTTTAAAATGTCTAGAAGTCTTCCTGGAGTGAATGAGCTGGGAAGCTATATATCACAATCAAATTCCTTCTGCTTGAACTGGACAAATTGTTAATTTCTCTCTCTCTTCTCAAATGTTCCACCTATCACAATAAGGATTCATTCACATGTTCATTTCTGAGACTTATTTTCAGGTGCTTCCATATGTTCTGATAGCATACTTTATGATCAGGAAAGAAACACACACCAATTAAATTAAAAGTCAAAGTAAAATTTAAAAAAAAAAAAAAAGAAAAAGAAGAAACATCTGCAGGGCACCAGTGTGAAAAAATATTTAAGCTGCCTGTTATTAACTGCTCAACCTGTTTTCTGCTGGATTTCCACATAATTATGTTACAGAGGAGGGAGGAATGAACAGATGTTGAATAAAGATTGAAAATAAGAAAATTAGACAGTTAAAAAAAAGTAGTTGTGGTTGCTCTCAGCTAGACATTTTTTTGGCAAGACTTTCAGACAGTGATCTATTTCTCAAAATCATTGCCCATTTCTGGAAGATTAATGTAAAACAAAATGTTTTTATTTTAAGTCTGATCAGTTGAACAATTATACAGCTCCAATAATCCCCAAGTCAGTCTTTCCGAAAGCAGCTGAATGTTTCCTCAAGCGCTTTCATAAATTAGATTAAATGAATATCTTATCAGGTCAGAAACCCTATAAGCTCTTTCTATGTGAAGTTGTTGATAGTTTATGGAATTAACTGTTTATTTCATGCTTTGCAAATATCCAAATAATCCATACAAGATACATTTTTCACAATCTTTATGGAATATATGCAAATAAACTATACTTGTGTGGTTTTCTGTTCCCTTTTCTCACAGTTCTGTTGTGCTTTAAAGTGAACTATCATTTTTTAAGTGCCTCATTTTTTTTTTTTTTTTCCACTTAATTGATATTTTCTGTCACTGGGTTTGAATGCATTATGAAATTGCTGTCAGGACAGAGCTATCTAAAAAAGCGGGCTGAAGCTACTTACGGAGGTACTAGAGTAAATTATTTGCATCACCACAACCCTGTGTACTCCCTTTTACCCTGGGTAGATTATTTATCTCAATGGGAGTTATTACTGAATATGGTCACCCTTGACTAAAAGAAACATGCCTTAATGCAACTGCAACAACAATTTTTCAGAGATGGTTATTCACCAGGTTTAGATAAAATCAGAGACCATTCTAGGGAAGGATTCAGCAGTGAAATAAATCCTTTCTGCAAAGTTTTAATTTTCTTCTCATTACCTCAAAATATTTTATTTTTCAAGCATTCCTGACTTTGCTTTCCTCTGTTATCCTCACCCTACATATCATCACCAGTGGACTTCAATCTGTTGAACTGCTTCTTACAGGTGAAAAAATGCTTCATCTGCTATCTGTCTTTGATTGTGATCCAAAATTTACATGTGAGATTATAAATCTGTGTAAGATACGCTTTTTGAAAAGTCACAGCTTGAAAAGTCACAGCTTAAATAGTCACAGCTCAGAACTCAATAGACTGTTATTTCTTGAAAAGCTTACAAGTAACTTCATGAAGAAACTGCATATTTGTATTCATTTTGTATTCAAAGGATTTGGACTGAAATTTCCCTTGAAAAATCAAAACTATATCACTGTATTATTCTATTTGCTTTAGTCCTGATAGAGCTTCTGAAAGAAAGTGAGCCATTTAGATGAGTTATAGATGTGGAAAAACCATGATATGGTTTTTGAAGTAATATGAACCCATATTACCTCAGTGCGTAGTGTGTGCATGCACATTTTCTAGACGTATTCCTATTACAGATCCTTACTGTAATTGCAAGTGAATAGCAGTACCTCAGAATTATAGTATGCTTAATACTACAACTGCATCATTACCACCAATCGCTACAGAAAACATGATTCACAGATACAAGCTGGTTGATGGATCTGCCTTTGGAATCAGAACAAATCTAAGAAATTATTCTTTTTTTTTGCCATAGATAAGCCATAAAATGAAGACAGCAGATTGATGGAGGTTTAGTTTTTCTGCCCTTGTTTTAAATAGTAGATGTAGAACAAGTGCTTTTATTTTATAGCCTGAAGCTGAACTGTCAAAATAAAAGATGTATGGACTTAATACCCAAGAGCCAGACAGAAGAATTACTTCTCACATTTTTTTTTTTTTTGAGCGGATTAAACACTGCACAATATACCTCATTACTATCTAGTGTAAATTTATTGAAAAGGTAGTTTTTGTTAAAGCATGAACTACTTTGTCTCATTATTACCTGCTTTACAGCAAGACGCAGGTTTCAGCTCAGAATGAAAAATTTTTCATTTATAATCTGCCTGTCAATATTATGGGAAATTCTATACCTGAACAAAAATATAGAATCATAGAATAGTTAGGGTTGGAAAGGACCTTAAGATCATCTAGTTCCAACCCTTCTGCCCCCATGGACAGGGACATCTCACACTAAATCGTGTCACCCAAGGCTCTGTCCAACATCGCCTTGAAAACCGTCAAGGATGGAGTATTCACAACTTCCCTGGCAACCCATTCCAGTGCCTCACCACCCTTACAGTAAAAAACTTCTTACTTATATACAATCTAAACTTCACCTGTTTAGGTTTGAAACCATTACCCCTTGTTCTCTCACTATAGTCTCTAATGAAGAGTCCTTCCCCAGCATCCCTATAGCCCCCCTTAAGATACTGGAAGGCTGCTATGAGGTCTCCATGCAGCCTTCTCTTCTCCAGGTTCAGCGGCCCCACATTTCTCATCCTATTTTCATACGGGAGGTGTTCCAGTCCGCTGATAATCCTCGTGGAGCTCCTCTAGACTTGTTCCAACAGTTCCCTGTCCTTTTTATGTTGAGGACACTGGAACTGCACACAATACTCTAAGTGAGGTCTCATAAGAGCAGAGTAGAGGGGCAGGATCACCTCCTTCGACCTGCTGGTCATGATCCTTTTGATGCAGCTCAGGATATGGTTGGCTTTCTGGGCTGCAAGTGCACAATGCATTCGCCTCGTGTTCATTTTCTCATCAACCAATGCCCCTAAGTCTTTCTCCACAAGGTTGCTCTGAATCTCTTCTCTGCCTAACCTGTAGCTGTGCATGGAATGGCTCCAACTCAGGCGTAGGACCTTGCACTTGGCATGGTTAAACTTCATGAGCTTGGCATTGGTGCACCTCTCAAGCACGTCAAGGTCCCTCTGGATGGAATTTCTTCCCTCCAGCATATCAACTGAACCACACAGCTTGGTGTCATTGGCAAACTTGCTGAAGGCGCACTCAATCCCACTGTCTGTGTTACAGAGAAGGATGTTGAACAAGACCGGTCTCAACATGGTCCTTGAAGGACACCACTCGTTACTGGTCTCCAGCTGGATATTGAGCCATTGACCGATGTATACAGCCATCTTTGTATACAGCCATCCAGCCAGTTCTTTATCCACTGAGTGGTCCTATCAAATTAATGTCTCTCAAATTTGGAGACAAGGATGTCATGTGGATATATAGCTTGTTGTCTGGATATAAAGTTTGAAACACTATTTCTGGTTTTTGCCTTTGTGAATGCATGTGACTTATTCCATGTCTCTCTTGGTGTCACGTAACTGCAGCCAGTATGCAATTATAAGTTTATTAAATCTGTCCTTCATGAGGAAAAATCCTAGAACTTATTGCAATATATGAATTAAAATAACCAGTGGTAGCAACAATTCGGGTTTTGTATAGCTTTGGAGATTATTTCTATGGCTTATTTTTAGTTCTGGATATTTCTATTCAATGAGAAAGTCAAAAAAAAGCACTTCAGCAAACTGAATGTCAGCTAGCAAAAGAGTATGGTATTACATGTTTTGAAGGAGGAACAGAGGAAGAGAAACGGACAGAAAGAAAAACAAGATGAGAAACAAAAGATTGAAGAATAAAAAAAGAAAATTAAAAGAATTAATAAGTAATATGTGACTTTTCATATATTTTGCAATAGTTTATTTTTCACAAAAGCAAGCATACTTTTCAGAAGGTATTTCTCCTGCTCATTGATACAGGTACACACACATATTTCTAAAAGGAGATACTCCAGCTATGTGTAGGTTTCAAAAGTCCCAGTTTCCGTTTCAGCTCTCCTCCCTTTCAATAAAACCCTGGAGGTGTGGGACAGCTTCAGTTAGGGTAGACTTAGCTAGAGCCCAGTTTGGACATTTTTTAAAATTCATCAAATTCCACACACCCTACACTCCCCCCCAAAGCAAATCTAAGTCTTGTTCTTAGGTTACGGAAATAAGTGGTGCAATTTTGCTATGTATTTATGAAGTAAGTGATACTGGTAAAACAATCTTCATGTAAAAACACCTTCTGGTTTAGAGCTTACTTCTTTTATGTTACATAACTTTATTTTTCTCCTAGTTTTGCTTAGTACCAGTTTAATGGGAAAAAAAGGCAAACAAAGAAAGCCATACCTAGTACAGCTGAGCTCAACCACAGCTAAGTTATAAATAAACTAAGTTAAGCTTGAAGAGATTTCTGAATTAGTGAGGAAAAGAAACTGTTTTAGAAGGTGGACTGGGAATTTTTTATAATCACTGATATTTTTTGTTTTAATATGATTTTGCATTTTAGAAAACAGTATATAACAGACATTCTTTCTTTCTGCATATTTGCCAACACATATTATGTATATGCTTACATAATATTGTGTGCTTTGAATTCTTCAGAATGACCTATTGATAAATGTTCGATTTAAAAAGATTTTTTTTTCTACTCAGGTAGAAAATCACAGAATCATAGAACTGTAGAATAGTTTGGCTTGGAAGGGACCTTAGAGTTCATCTAGTTCCAACCCCCTTGCCATGGGCAGGGACTCCTTCCACTAAACCAGGTTGCTAAAAACCTTATCCAACCTGACCTTGAACACTTCCAGGCATGCTTAAGCTTGACAGGTTAAAGTTTGTTGACCTGAAAGTTTATATGCATAAATTTTCCTTCCTTGTTTGAGCTGATGTTGGGTACTACTTAAATACCTTCCAAGAAATTTCAGAACACTTTCTCAAAAACTACTTAAAACTGTATCCAAATAAGTGATAATTATTGTTGGTTGAAGGTTTATAACTTAGTTCATGCTGAAGAGTGGGAAGTCTAAACTTGCAATTCTGATTTAGAGAAGCAGTTCTCAGCAGAATTATTTCCACAGCTTCAGCTTTTCCCTCCTTTCCACCCAATCTTCGCATTTTTGTCTGATAGAAATATATTGGCCTCTTGCGGTTAATTTTGTCCTGTGATCTCTTGCAACTTCTACTTTCTTGTCCTTTGCTCCAAGTGCGAGAGTACAGAAGATAATTTGTTCAATTTTTTTAAAGTAGCACTAAGAAATCTTTTTCCTCATGGAAGGGGTAGGAATGTAGGCAAGTTAAATTAGTTCTTTCTTGACTAGTGTCAGATGATAACGTTTTTACTAATCATGTGTAAGTGTGGTGGTGTGTGGTGTAACACAACTGGGGATAACAAGTTGGAGCATATCTTCCAAGAATTCTCAGAACACTTTCTAAAAAACTGCTGTGAAAGAAATAGCACATTTTTCTAGCAAGACTGATTAATCACAGGACTGTCCTAACACAGTAAGAAAAATAATCCAATTAGATGTCAGTTGTGCAGCCCTCATTGTAATCACTGCCAAAATCCTGTGCAAAGTGTCTTATTATAGAAGACTGCATTTAGGATAGGGAACCAAATATTTTCCAGTACTTCTGCGTAAGATGGTAACCTGCATCTATATTTAGACATTTGGAATACAATTTTAGTCCATGTTCATACACCAAATTAGCAATGGGATTCAGATAAACTGCAAATATCTACAGTAGTGTGTGCATGGTATTGAGTCTTTTAAGTAGATCTCAGGATAGTATAATGAGAAGTTAGACACCTATTTGGCATATGGACACCATCCTTGGAGGCATGCAAGTGTCAGAATTTCAGGCTATGTCCCAACGTATTCCTTAGGAGTAAATACATGTACCTGTCTGTGTGAAGAGCACAAAGCAGTACCGCATGCTGACTGGAAGTGTCTGAGTTAGTCCAGTGTCAGAATCAGTGTCGAAACATTAGTGAATGTCTTTAATCAGGCTAATCTGCTTCTCAACAAGAAGTAATTTAAATATATTTTGCATATATTTGGCCAACAAGTGATATTTGAAAAAACTAGTCAGTAAGTATCTTCTGGCAGCATACATGATCTCCTACCTGTCTTCCATATATTCAAGAAAAAAAAAAAAAAAAAATTTTATGTAGGGAGATAATTTTTAACAATAGTTATGAAAAAGATAATTTTTCAGGGATTTTTTTAGAAATAACTGCATGAAATTGCAATCTGTGTCTGCCTGTTTCCCCTATTACTGTAACTTCTGAAACAGTATGTAACCAAAGCCACAGGCCTCAAAAATAAATTTCCACATATTTTGTGGATATAGACGGCTGTAATGGAGTATATAAGTGCCCAATATAAGTGAAAAACTAATGCCATAGATTATTAGACACTGAAGGCTCTTCACTGAAGAAAGTCATTAACAGTGCCTTAGGTACTAAGAAAGCTTCAAGCAGACTTTGTCTTCCAAGACATGTTAGTCAATAATAATACAAAAAAATTGCAGAAAATAAGCTATAATTAGTTCCACTGCTCATGGAACTATGTGTTATCGTTAACATGTTAACAACTTTGTAGAGAGTGCAACAGAAATAGGTCTAGGGATCAGAAGCTCAAGGAGGACAAAACTATCATGAGCTAAAAATATTAGTGGAAAAAAGATGATGGAAGGCCAGTGAATATGCAAAACTTTTCAGAGTTTTGAAGAAGTTTCCTCTGGCATCAGATGGAAAGTCAGAAGATGGATTTATCAGTGAAACAACACTCCAAAAATCAGGGACAGGCAACCTGATTTCTGAGGCTCTTGAGAGGCTGGCAAGGCATTTGATTTGCAAATACTAGAAGACTATACATGCATTTAATGCAGAGGGGGAGTTGGCATTTTCTTTCCCTTCTCTTATTCTTTAAACAGACAATTTCTATTTAGAAGAATAAATTAGAGACAACTAATAGCTCCTCAGCTTCTCCTGATCTGCTTCCAGGTCCACTTCACTGAGCGATGGTTTCTGCATGCTTCTGAGAGGTCTACGTAAGAGAATGGAGAAATGTAAACACCACCAGCACGTTTTGGGAATACTATTGATTTTGATTTGTGCATGAGAGAGAAGCAGACGGTTCTTGGTATAATTATTAATTACTTTGAATTATCACCATTTGTGTTCTAGGGACAGGATACACTTCTATGACAGAGTAAGATTACACTACATGTCCTTTCTAATGCTTTATAGCATCTTGCTGAATTATCCTTTATTTGTGATTCTTTACAAGCTTTTACCTGAGTATCTCTAAAACTGGTTGTTAAGAGAAGGCATTGTAATACATGGCCTTCTGCTGTAGGATGAATACATTACGGATAGAGAATTGCCTTCACACTTTTTACAATCACCTCTTTTCACCTCTCCATGCAGTGAACACCTCGAGCTTGTCACTGCACTTGACTTCAGCGTAGGAGGCTTAGAGGGTCAAAGCTGGTCTTGTATATTTTGCTCTGTCATGCAAGTCTTGCAAGGTTTACTCTCATACTTTCAATTTAAAGTGTATGCCTTGTAGACACAACTTTGTCTCTATAATACAGATTCACCAGTATCGTTGTGAAAATTTATGTTCACAATGTATACATATGAAGGTGATCTCTAACTACATATCAGGGCTATATAATAAATTGCCTTTGTTCTGTAACTTTGCCAGACTCATATGCCCCCAGTCCAACAGTCCCTTTTGCCAGGATCTGTTCTACTATTGCAAACCTATATGTATGTCAAAAACACACAGTAAAAAAATAAAAATAAATTGTCACTTATCTTGAAAAATTTTGGGCAAGGCTGGACTTTCACAAATGAAATTAATTTCTTCACTAGTAGCAGCTTTTTTATCACTATTAGATGCCCTAATTCAATTTGAAGATGATACATTAATGTTCCATTTTAATCATGTGTGATCCCACCAAAATGCGGGAAATTGTACACTCTTTCTGAAAACCTAAAAAAAGGCAAAAGATTAAAATAAATACTGTAAACAGTTATATATCAAATTTGATCCAACTTACCCTATTGAGTACTCAGCAGACCTGAAGACACTGAAAAAAGAACACAGAATAAATGAGGTGTCTTATATAAATTTGACTTTCTCCTGCCCCAAATACTTGACATTTCCCATAAATTTGATTGGTAGAGGTTGGCTTTAGACATGCAAAACAAATCTTAAATTCAGGTGTGTGTCAGCATCCAGGCTGTTACTAGATTTTAAGATAACCACATGGCACCAATTAAGGATTTTATATATATTACAGAATCATTCTCAGAAGGCCTTACATTCCCTATTGCAGCCCTTGATAATTCAATTAGTCTCTCAAAAAGTTGGGAGTAGCTGATAAATTAATTTTAATGTTTAATCAAGTACCCCAGCAGGTTTCTCTTAATATGATCACTTATCAGGGAGTTTAGCTCTAGAGATTATACCTCCTAAACACAACTTTTTGCAAAGAATATGTGGGCCTTTGGAGCAGATTAAAGAACTGTCTATACCAACATATCTTCTCACCATTAATAAAGTTACTTCAGACCATGAGAGTGATCTCATTCACTCTGATGGCTGTCCAATAGTTTAATTTATTTTAATTGGCAGCCTTAGGTCCCTCCATGGAACAGATTCCATGAATATGATGAATGATCCAAGGAACAGAGAGTGTCATTAAACAAGCTGAATTTAACCCTTCTCTTTCAACACTGCTGTTTGGGATTCCCAAATCCTGCTGGCAGACATTGATGAATAATAAGCAGGAGGGGATCTGCACTGGCCTTGTCTTTCGAGAGTGCTAACAGTAATGCCAATTCTGTTTGTCTGCATTAGGAAATGAATAAAGAATATGCCACACGCAAAAGATGAACAACAAGATTTAATATGGTAAATAGATGCATGTCCCTGCATAAATCAGATAGCAAACTAGACAGACAAATCCTAACAAGAAAATGCTGCTTACTACTTACAGACACTTGGCTTTTTATAAGCAGATTGCCATTGACCTTCTGTACTGAACTGCAGTTTTGCTAGAAGGAAGACTTGAGTTTTATATATATTCATCCATATCATCAAAGAGACTTTGTCATCATAGTTAGAGCAGGCTAACTGAGACACTGAAAGCTTATAGGAGCATTTGTGTTTTCCTTTCCAAAGGTAGAAATTAGAAAGTGTCAGAAATATACATATACCCCTGTGTGAAATGCTTTATTCTGTATTTTCACTCCACTTTGATTTCCTGTTTGAAATTAAATAGGCAATTATATTCCAGATTAACATTTGCTGATTGTTTCATAAAACAGATCCTCACAGTAAGCAAAATAAATATATTACTTCAGATATGATTTCCTTGAAATTATGTAGGTGCAATGAACTGCAGATAAAAACGTTGAAGGCAGTTTGCAAAATCAAGCTGCAGTTGAATTTATTTGTATACCATGCAGACCAGTAGGCTGTAGTGGCTAAATGTAGCTGTGGTAATATATCACAGGAACATTTGATAATCCAGATATATTCTATAGGATTACCATCATTGGTTTTCCACTTGGTTATGTTTAAAGAAAAATTAACTGTTAAATAAGTGCGTTAGCTTTCCAGAGGACTGTGACTGATATTTTATCAACAAAGTTGCTGACTGTTGTTTATCATCCCATCCTGGATCTCTGAGAAATACCGATTCAACAAATCAAAAAGTGCATGCCAAATTTAAACTAAGTGCTTATTTAAAGAAGGAGCATTTGTGTTGATATTGAAAGCCACAGACTTAATGAGTGGAAGAGCTCAGTCCTACTCAGAGCTTTCAAATAAAATCTTTCAGATCAGAATTTTTTCTGAGAATGAAATCAGTGACTAGTGGAAATTCCAGGTGTGCTGCTGCGTGTCAATAAATTCTATTTTGTCCTTGGAAAGGGACGTATTATGATTCAGTTTTGGACATCTCAGAAAACCTAGAGTCTCCAGAATCCAAGGTTAGCAATTATGTACTCTCAGGACAGGCAGGTAGGTCTGAAGAATCTGGTACAGAAATATGAGCTATGATTCATGAAGCTCCCCTCTTTTTATTTCCCTAGCTAAGCAAAAGCTAAAGGTATGCTTTGGTAATATTTGTAGAAGGTATGTAGGTTTGAACTGCAGCTAAAAATGAAAACTGGAATGTAGCTTCTTTGCAAAGTATCCATTACTCTGCTGTATTTAGGATTCAGATCTGTGAGCCACCAGAGCCTGGGCTGCAAAAGTAAGGTATGGCCAGACAGAAGAGTTGGCAAGAAGGATGTTGGCTCTCATTTGCCTCTGCCTCTAAATTCCAGCAGCAACTAGGGTGATATTTTGGTCATACCTAAGATGCCAGCTTGCTCTGTAGACAAAGTATAGTTGATTAGCTGTTCTGAATTTGTTTTGCTAAATTTCTTGAAATAATAAAAATATAAATAAAATAAAATAACATAAAATAACATAAAATGAAATAAAATACAAGCCAGTTCACATCAATTCAAACATACTGCTTCTGTTAAGATGGCAGCATGTGTACATCAGCAAAGCAACTCCTTGCTAGAGTTACGACAAGCATTTAGTTGGAGCCAGAGCTACAGCTGCAAGAAGGGAGTGGATCAGGTACAGTTTGCCTCAATGAAGAGTAGCAGATATCAGTGTGCTCCTTCAGGCATTCAAAATGATGCACTTTTTGACACAGATTTTAATTCTGTAAAAAGCAGTAGCTTGGTATAAACACAGTAGTACATTATTAAGGGGTAAGTAAAATTGATTTACTTTTGCAAGAAAATAGCTCAGTGGAAAAATACCAGGAATCTTGATCTGACTAAATACTGAATGAATATTCTGTGGAAATCTCAGAAGGTATATGTGCATGTAACCAGTAAGTTATTAGTTTGTAAAGGGACAATTTTCTGACCAATGAGAAGACAATGTTCATTATGAGCACTTCTTAGAAAGGGGGTCTCATGATGCTGAATTACGCACCTAAAGCCCATCTACAGTAAATTAGGGAATACTGGGCCCTTAGAATCAAACCTATTTTCTGAGCGCTGAAAAACTTAAGCTAATAGTTTTATGTGAAATAATAGGGAAATTAGCCAGACTAATGGGTATATATCTCTAACACAGAGGTAGATAACTTCCGGACATCAACTCGGTGCGTATTCACTGAGGACAGGTGGGCCTATCTGTGAAGGGGTTTAGATCTGGAGGCCTGTCACTGACATTCTGAATGATTTTTTGAATCCATCCTCCTCTATTGACTCTAGAGGCAGCATAAGAAGTCCAGCTTAATTGTAATTGTCAAAGTTAAATTGTGTGGGTGCCTCTGTTTCATGAATGAAATTACTCTTTCTTGTAGCTGCTGCTAGGCATCCAATGAAACTAATATTCTGCAACTGAGTCTACTTCCTGTGGGGAAGTCCATTGAATGACTATAACTCTCCCTTAAATGGCAGATTACATGAAAGCTCTCTCTGATTTGCTTTTCTGTTTCTTGATAAAAAAGCTTAAACAGGAGGGTGAAGAAACTGTGGCCTGTCTTCCTGCTAGCTTGGACTTAGTGCATGTGGTAGGAGGAAATCAGTCTTTTTAGAAGACTTCAGCTGTAAGAATACCTTTTCCCTGAATCTTAAATAGACTTAGGCAGGTGCAGTTGCCTTGCGAAAGACTATGCTTTATATTCTTGCTCACAGAAGTAAATATTAATAAAAGAAGCAACTTGAGCATATTTCATTTTTTGCTATCATGAATGATGTCAGACATCAAATCACCAGCTCTTTTTTAACCTTACTTTACAGGAAGAACTCATTTCTGTGTGTTTTCCCCAAATAGAAGCAGTTAGTTAGTTAGTTAGTTAGTTAGTTAGTTAGTTAGTTAGTTAGTTATTTTATTTTGCTAGGAGTTTTGAGATGAACCTTAACAAAAAGGTTAAAAGAACTTCAAACAGCCTTCATTCTAATATTAGTTCTATGCAGCTACCTCCATCTTTTAGAGTATTGCTGTTCTGCATGGTCTGCCCAACCAAAGACCAAGATTTGCCATGCTCTTTGATCTTTTAAAAACATACTGAAATCTGAAATCAAGTGCTTTGCCTGAGTCTTGACTTTCCTGGCAACCCTGAGCTGAATAATGTACTAACATATAAAGTCCTCTTAATATCACCTAAAAGAAAGAAATTATATATCTTCAGAATCATTCCAGCTATGTTTGCAAATGATTAAATGCTCTCAAGTCTGATGTGGCTAAAGAAGATCAACAATCAAGAAAGTGAAAAAGTGAGAATAAATGGAAAAAGAAATTCTTGCTAAAGCAACCACTTTGATTAAAAGGCTGCACAAGGTGCTGAATGTCATTCTAAGAAAGAAACGTAATCTCTATTTAAAGTTATTCAGAAGACAGAGTTAAAATATTTTGCTGATAGCTGTAGTTCAGAGCTCCTTGCATATCTTGCCAATAATGCAAAAATAGATCTGCAAAAATCACATATATCCTTGCATCTATTTCTATCACATTAACAATCTAGGTTAGAGGGATTTTTACATAGTAATACTAGGGACAATTAAGTCTGTTTAACAGGGAGACAGATGCCAGATGTACGCATGTAGCAGTTAGAGAGGAAGCATATGCATAGTATCAACTCTACAAATAGTGGGGCTCCCTAGGCACTCAGCAGTTTTGAAGCTATGGGAGGGAATGTTTTTATGTTATAACATTTTCCCTTGGCGGTAGCAAATTAGCTGCCTTGTATCCATCTTTAGCTGGAAATGCAGAGTGTCACTTGAGAGTTTAGAGCTCTGCTAGATTGTTTCTTAGATACCTGGGAAGTGGGATACATACCATGTGTGTGCTATAACATGGACTTAAAAAAAAAAAAAAAAAAAAAGGTTTGATTCTTTTCTTACGCATAAGATGATTTTTTTCTTATCTTGACTTCTTACACAATTTGTTTAAGGCCACACTGAACTTTGATTTTGGATATGGTGTTTCACACATAACTTTTGTTTTTTGGGAATTACTCAACTCTTTCATAAAGCAAAACAAGTCAAAACTACATTTTTATTAGGAAACCTAGAAGCTGTTTTATGAAAACCATGCAGTAGATATTTTGGGGAGCAAGGGTCAATTTTCTCTGCTTCTCATTAGCTGGGATACTAAGAATTCAGACCAGTAATAACCGTACAAGTCTCTTGCTTTTTTTCCCAACTGTACAAAGGCGCTGGGAGGATAGGGGCATATCAAAATCAAGTCATGAAATTCTAAATCATGTAAACATAGTAATAAGTTCCAGTAATTAAAAGGTCTCTAAATATCCCCAAAACACTGAGCATGATCCATGTCTAAAATAAGTTTTATTGCATTTTATAGCATGACTGCCCCATTTCTAGAGTTGTAGTACTTTAAAGATTTTCTTAAAGGAAGTCAATAGATTGACATTGACTGACATATTCCTGAATTCTTCAGCAGTTT
The DNA here is from genome assembly GCA_024733675.1 of Psilopsiagon aymara. Lineage (NCBI taxonomy): Eukaryota > Metazoa > Chordata > Aves > Psittaciformes > Psittacidae > Psilopsiagon > Psilopsiagon aymara. The sequence continues at coordinate 31,212 of JANRGW010042058.1, forward strand.
TAAAGATAGCAGCCGCATCTTTTACTTACTTTACCTGAACAGTGCTTAGTTTACCTAATGTTTGGATAAGTAAACTAAAGGCACAGCTAACAGAAATTACCCTGCCCGCATCTTACTTGTGGTGAAATTTGCAATTAGTCTTCAAGTCTATCTCCAAGACTGAAATAAGATTTTTATAAGAACACGGCCTAGATGAGAGGTTGCTCAAGACAAGAAAACAGCTTCTAAGATAGCAGGCTTAGGAAGTGTAGATATTAGTGAAACTAATGAACACACAATGACAACATCTTTGGAAATAGTTCCCAAATTCTTCAGGATATGTTTTGTCACATCATAGTGTTCTGACATCAGCACAAAAGTTGAAGCTATAACAAATGCAAAGATGACAAGTAAAAAGGTGACTCTCAGTTGAGCAGCCCAGCTGCTACAAATAAAAGTAACTATCAGAAGATATTTTCTGCATTAAAGTTGTTAATATCTATAATCTCCTTGATCCTTGAAATACAAGAAAGTGATCTGGAGCTTAAGGCTGTAGATGAGAAATCTGGGGGAAAGAAGATGTGAATAGTCCAAGTCATCTTCAATGTCTCTCAGAAATTCACTTACAGTTCAAGAAAACCTGAAAATATTTTACTTAATCTATTTACACGTACAATTCCTTCTGCAAAATTAGTAATATTTAGAGAGATTTGAAGAAAGCATCCTTAATTATTCTTTCTGATTGCTCTAATTGGAGTACTATCTAGGCAGAAAGCTAAGTAGAATTGCATTATGAAGATCGAATTCCTAAGGGAATGTGAGTGCTTCGTAAATTGGCATAATGGTAATCCCATTCTGCAGATCTCTTTTGAAGGTGGTAATACAACAAAACATCAGCAATCTACTAAATAATAGTCTAGGGCGCAATCTAATCAAACAATAATGAATATGTTACTTAGCATAGGGGAGAATCTTTGAAGCTCTGAGATAACTTCTTTTATCCCAGAATAAATAACTTGCTTCTTTTCTGTATCTGGATGTCCAAGTGAGAATTTCTTAGAAAGCAGTGTGTTCCTTCAGGCATTCAAAATGGAGCACTTTGACACAAACTTTAATTCTGTAAAAAAGCATTAGCTTGGTATAAACACAGTAGTACAATATTAAGGAATAAGTACTACTGATTTACTTTTGCAAGAAAATAGCTCAGTGGAAAAATACCAAGAATCTGGTATTTGCCTGGAGAACTTCAGGGTATTTTCTGAGAGCAGCATCACAAAAGTGTTCTTCCTTGTATTGTATGCATTGTACCTCCCATGAAGTCCAAAGTATATAACCCATATATGACATCTACTTTTTGAAGAAGAGAATGATACCCAGTGGGCTTTTCCATCTATCAGTACAAAACAGACATTCTCGTTATGTCTGGTAAAGGAGATTTTGAATGTAAATTCAGGCATACTGACCAGAGTATGAAGAAAACTACTCTCTTTCACTGAAGGTCAGATTTTGAATGGTCCAGCATACATACAGCCTTTAGCCATATTTTGTGAGACTTTGTAAGGGAAAACAGATATCATGTAAATAGCTTCACTGCATTAATTCTATTACGGACAAAATCATGTTCCTACACAGAACCTGACAGACTTCCACTGAAGACAGTCTACCTATAGTCATGATGTAAACAGAACCATCAAAAGGATGTAGAAACAGATTTCTTCAGAAGCCTGTCATGTCTCTCTCCTCAGTGGCACCCTCATCAGTCAATGTCTGTAAACAAGTTGTCACATCCAAATATGAGACAAGCTTACAAAGCAAAAAGCTTGATGCCTTCTAATTAAAGATTTGTCTACCAAGATAATTGGCAACTGGTGAGGAAGGCTCAGTGGTGTAATATGCAGCGAATCATTGGTGGCTTGATGGTGTGACAGATGGGGATAGCTTCTTTAAATTATGGAGCTTTTATACTGGTATCTTCAGGAAATGTCAACAGCATGATTACAGATTCATTAATGCTGTCTTTCCTTCCCATTCATTGCTTTTTGCTAGTCATAATCACTGTTGCCTCTTGTCTCTGACTGTACAATCTATTGTTATTTGCATAGGATGCCTCATGGTGTACATAGTCAATAGCTAGATTCCTAAACATTGCGCAATACAATACACGGTTTTATTATTTACCAAATATTTAGATTTAGGTACAGAAATTAATAAATTTGATATTGTAATTATGAATATCTCACAATAAATTTAGCAAAAATAATGTGAACATAGTGCAGATGTTGCAAATGATTGCACAAATTAAGTAAGTTAGGCTTCAGATTTAAGAATCACTGCAAATTTAGGCAGCAGTGCTGAAAAAAATCCCACTGTTAAATCCGTGGAACTGCCTTGATGAAGAGTAGGAAAATAGGTTATATTAAAAATGTTCTTTCTAACATATCCACAAGCCTGTTCTCTTCTGTTAATTACTTCAGTTTTATTTCCATTCCTTTCCAGGAAACAGTTTTTGGGCTCTACAACAAAGATTTACTCATTAAAACTATGAATTTGTCATATTACTAAAGTTTCTGTGTAGCTTCCCAGTTAAGTGCAGGAGTGGCACAGCTAGCCCTTGTATGTTTCCTCTCTGCAGCCTCATGCTACAAAGAATTTTTCATGGTGGGATGCGGGAGAGTCCAAAATATCTTTTTATGACTGTCATATGGTATTTTTACTGCAAATTAGAGTAGGGGATGGTCTGACTTACAAGCAAATGTTGGAAACCAAAACTAGATGTACCTCTCCTCTTTCTCCTCTGATAGGAAGAAATGAGAAAACCTTTTTACTAGTCAGACATCTTCAGTTCACTGCCAACTATAAAATTCTATGTTTATAACCTTGACAAGCACAGTGAAAATTTTTAAGGGCTATGAGCTGTGCCTGGGCCACAGATAGATAGATCAAAATTGTTTTTCTGCTGTGGAAGTTTTGAAATTGTGATTTTTGGAAGCAGAGCCTATTCCTGTCTGTGACTCACAGGTCTGATTTGCCTCCAGAACAGCAAGGCAGAGGCCAAAGACCCATTGTTGGGATCTGTGGACCAGCCCGCTGTGAGGATGGAAAATTTTCAGGTAAAATAAATGTTTTCTTGCTCTTATGCTGTGTTTAAGTTAAAAAAAAAAAAAAAAAAAAAAAAAAAAATATGTGTGATTGCCATTAAATTTCAAGCATGAATTTAAAACATAGTTCTTTAAGAAACATATTATATGTTTTGTAGTGCTCCATGTAATTACGAAATATTTGTCCAACATTTATGGCTTGGGACAAACATGAACGAATTAAATCCATAGGCCCACCATCTTTTTTTTATTGTTTTTTAAGTGTTTTATTCCTTATCAGTATAAAAATACATTCCCTTTATCCTGTGTCCAGAAAACAAGTACACAAGCAAAAATCAACCAACAATGGGGAGAATATGTAAGGAATATAGACCTCAGAATCTTGTAGTTATAATATCAGGAAAAGACCACAAGATCCAAGAGTTTTAAAAAAGTGGCAGTCCATTCTCATTTTACTGCCAGTCATTTTGCTAATCTGAGCTACATAATTGTTTTGCCTAACTGAAAGGAACCTTTAAATAGACAAGCCAATATAAGTACTCAGCTTGGAGACAGCTCTGTTTAATAACAGCAAGCATGTGTATAGAAGTATTTGTTTACCTCTGCTCATTTATGTCAAAATCAATTGTAATTAAACAGGAATCCAACCACAGCAGTAGTACTTTAGCTGATTGTTCCCATCAGAAACGTCATATAGCCCCAGTGTGTAGGACATTGCAAAGCAGCCTATTATTTTTCTCCTGTAATAAATACCTACTCATAGTCTTTTCAGTTCTTTAACAAAGGCAATTGCCTGTCTCAAGTGAAAAAATAAAACATCATTTCATATCAATTCTGGGTGGTTTTCTGGTCTATCGCAAGAATTACTGAGATTCTGAAAGGCAGATTTATATTCTCTATTAGACATTAGATGCCATTTATTGTACATCTCTTTACACACATGTACAGAAAATACAGATCTTTTATGTCTATTCAAGGAATTTAAATATACAAAGCATGCTTTATTTTGTTAGTCTAAAGCAAGTGCTGATTAATTTTTTTTTTTTTTTTAAATAGCGTTTGTGGTTGGACTAGAGAAATATAAGCTACAGAGGATTTTACACATTGTTTTATTACTTAGTATATCCTAAATGGAAACATTTTCAATAATGAAGAAAATGCACAACATCAAGATTGAAATGAATAAATCTCCTAGGGAAGCAGTGTGAACTCCATGCATGCATTTAAAGACAAATCTTTTTCTTTGTTATGTGAAACAAGGGTCAGCAAACATGTACATGACTGTTATTTCTTTAATGCAATGAATAGCAGAGCATTTCAAGAGTTACTGTAGAGCATATCATCAATGAGAAATAGCATGTTTCAAAAAAAAAAGAAGACATGCTTTTTGGAATGTGGTCTCCAGTGTGTTTTTAATTTGTAGCTGTTAGCTGACAGCCACTCCAGTCAAACCTGTCAGCCAATGAACCACTCCTGACAATCTATATGCATTTTTTAGCTTCCATATCTATAGAAAGAAGGAGGGAAAAGGGCAAATTGAAGGAAGTACTTATATGATAGTAGAACATAGGCATTGAAAGAGAAAAAAAAAAAAAAAAAAGAATTAAATATGCAAGATACCTGAAAGACAGGCTAGCATTTCCTAGAAGAACAAAAAAACACAAAAAGCTACTGACAGTTTACAAGTGAAATTTATTAATATACTTATCTAGCCATAGAATCATAGAATAGTTAGGACTGGAAAGGACCTTAAGATCATCTAGTTCTAACCCCTGTGCCACGGGCAGAGACACCTCATAATAAACCATGCCACCCAAGGCTCTTTCCAACCTGGCCTTGAGCACCACCAGCGATGGAGCATTCACAACTTCCCTGGGCAACCCATTCCAGTGCCTCACCACCCTTACAGTAAAGAATTTCCTGCTTATATTCAATCTAAACTTCCCCTGTTTTAGTTTGAACTCATTACTCCTTGTCCTATCACTACAGTTCCTAATGAAGAGTCCTTCCCCAGTATCCCTATAGCCCCCTTTCAGAAAGTGGAAGGCAGCATATTCTTATTTATCCTGCATTGGTGGACATATGGTGATACAAAGCTACATTTTTTAATATTTTGTAAGTACAAAGTTTGTGGACAAGAATGCACTTGAACAGGTCAAATCTTACAAATTATAATGATCTGAACTCTTTTGTTTAACTTCAAATACAATTTGATAACATAATTTACAGGTTTGGGGAGGAATATGACGATTGCAAATGGCTAGGTTGAGGTCTATATCAAGGTATGCGTTCAGTCTTGTGTATAAGGGAAAACAGATTTTAAATATATATGTATGCACATATATTTATATACATACATGCATATAGAAAAAGCTGAATGTGTATACTTATATATATTTAATGTTTGATTTCCCCTATACACAAGATTGGGCATTACATTATACAGAATACTTTGATACAGAGTATAAAGTTATTCATCTTATAAACACAGTACCTGAAATATTTAATGAAAATGATTATATGATGATGTTTTCTGCGCATGGAATATTTACTTCTCATTTGCATATCTGCTTTGTGTGTGCATGTGTGTAGATAATTAGAGACCAGCTGAATTAAAAAAAAAACAAAACAAAACAACAAAAAAACCTGTTTAATTCAGTTTGGCTACTTTGAGTCCCTATCAAGAAAAAAATATCTTGAGTTTCTTCTTTGTTTTCATTATGCAAATTTCATATAATTAGTGAGTCAAACTAAGATATCTCAGTTTTAGCCACTGAAACGAGCCAGCTATCTAAAACATTAATTAACTTTATAGAACAATATATTTAGAGTGAAATCAGTACCCATAATTAATTCTGTTCACAATATTTATGAATTAACAGTAGCACAATGAAAGTATATTTTGCTTTAAGCTTGCTACAGAAGGCAGAAGCTAAGTATAGCTTCTCTGGTAATATAGAATAAATATGTAAGAAATGTCTTATGATGCACCAAAATGCATATATTTGGTCAATGAGAAAATGGGCATAAGCCAGCTTCATTGTGCGCTCTCAACCCAGAAAGCTAGCCAACCGTATCCTGGGCTGCATCAAAAGGAGCATGACCAGCATGTCAAAGAAGGTGATCCTGCTCCTCTGCTCTGCCCTCTTGAGACCTCACTTGGAGTACTGTGTGAAGTTCTGGTGTCCACACGACATCCTTGTCTCTAAATTGGTGAGACATCAATTTGATAGGGGGACCACTCGGTGGATAAAGAACTAGCTAGGTGGCCTCATGCAGAATTGTGGTCAATGGCTCAATGTCCAGCTGGAGGCCAGTAATGAGTGGTGTCCCTCAGGGATCGGTATTCGGGACTGTAGTGAGAGCACAAGGAGTAACGGGTTCAAACTTAAACAGGGGAAGTTTAGATATAACAAGAAATTCTTCACTATAAGGGTGGTGAGGCACTGGAATGGGTTGCCCAGGGAAGTTGTGAATGCTCCATCCCTGGCATTGTTCAAGGACGGGTTGGACATAGCTTTGGCTGGCATGGTTTAGTGGGAGGAGTCCCCGTCTGTGGCATGGGGGTTGGAACGAGATGGTCTTAAGGTCCTTTCTAACCCTAACCATTCTATGATTCTATGATCAGCATCTTTGTAACACAGACAGTGGAACTGAATGCGCCTTCAGCAAGTTTGCCAATGACACCAAGCTGTGTAGTTCTGTAGATACACTGGAAGGAAAAAATGCCATACAGAGGGATCTTGACATGCTAGAGAGGTGCACCAATGCCAACCTTATAAAGTTTAGCCATGCCAAGTTCAAGGTTCTACACCTGGGTCAGAGCAATCCCAGGCACAGCTCCAGGTTGGGCAGAGAAGAGATTCAGAGCAGCTCTGCGCAGAAGGACTTGGGGGTGTTGGTTGATGAGAAAATGAACATGAGGTGGCTGCAGTGTGCTCTTGCAGCTCAGAAAGCCAACCATACCCTGAGCTGCATCAAAAGGATTGTGACTACCAGGTCGAGGGAGGTGGTCCTGCCTTTCTACTCTGCTCTCGTGACACCTCACTTGGAGTATTGCGTATAGTTCTGGTGTCCTCAACATAAAAAGGACAGGGAACTGTTGGAAGAAGTCCAGAAGAGGGCTATGAGGATGATCAGGGCACTGGAGCACCTCCCATGTGAATATAGGATGAGAAAGTTGGGTCTGTTGGGCCTGGAGAAGAGAAGGCTGCGTGGAGACTGCATAGCAGCCTTCCAGTATCTGAAGAGGGGGCTATAGGGATGCTGGGGAGGGAGTCTTCATTAGGGACTGTAGTGAGAGGACAAGGGATAATGGGTTCAAACTTAAACAGGGGAAGTTTAGATTGGTTATAAGGAGGAAGGTCTTTACTGTAAGGGTGGTGAGGCAGTGGAATGGGCTGCCCAGAAAAGTTGTGAATGCTTCATCGCTGCCGGTGTTAAAGAAGATGCTAGACAGAACCTTGAGTGGCATGGTTTATTGTGAGGTATCCCTGCCCATGCCAGGGAGTTTGGAACTAGATGATCTTTAGGTCCTTTCCAATATTAACTATTCTCTAATTCTATTCTATGATTCTATACATTGCGCTTCATTTTGTGTTGCCAACATAACTGTCAGACTACACCATCTTAAATTTCTATCCAGTATAAATTTCCTGACCGTTGTTTCCATATAGCTTGTTTCCCTTTCTTTCTACAGCTGATAATTTAACAACTCTATTTTAGTACATCTTCTCCCCTAAGTGCATAAAGCAGTTTGGACTGTTTAGCCTTAAAGCTCTAGAGAGTTAGGAAAACCTCTAGGCTGCTTCTGTTTATTGTACACACTTGCACTGTTGAAGGTTTATTTTCAACAGGAGGGAGAAAAGTACAGAGATAAAGACCAGTGGTGCATATCACTCTACCAGCACATCTTGCTGTACAACACAGTGTATGACCTATTTTACATATATATACATTTATATATTTTCCTTTAAATTGATTCTATTTTCTCATGTATACTAATTTGGCCCTTGGTGGTGATAGTTTACTTCATGTTTATAGTTTCTGCTGCTAGTACAAAAGCACCTGTTCGATTTTCTTCACTGTCTGCTTTCTGTAGCAGTCAAAATTACAGGCTAATGGTGAGATGGGCAGCTTATAATGTATGATAATCAATACTCAAAATCTGTTTCCTATGATGTGACATAAAAGAGTGAAGAAATACAGATTTTCAAGACTAGAGCACCAAAGCTCATGCAATGCAGGTGGGTTTTTTTTCAAAGTCATTCGGTATTTGCTTCTTCTTTTTTTCACTTCATATTTAATTCAGTCACTGCTAAGATGCCCAGGGAGCAGCAATGGAAAGTTAGTTGATAGTGTGAGTATGAATGCAAGTATAACTACTCTAGCAAACACAGGAAATAAGAAAGGGAAGGAAGATATGGCACGCAAGATATATAACGTGTGCCATATGATGTATATTTCTTTTACTTAGAGATTGCCAGCAAACTTTGTTTTTTATTGGCAGTAATTAGTAATGTAAACACTGTGTAAGAGTTATCCTCATGCCCAGTGTATGCGTATGTAGCTTGCGTAAGAGCTAACAATTTAAAATCTTAGAATATAACTTGATTATAATGAAATTAACCTAATCAGTCTTGAAAATCTCAAATCATAGGTTTTGGCATGGCACTGAATACCTGGTGTAGTTAACTTATTTGCAGTGGCTGAGAACTTTGATCTTTACTTTTCGCCTTAAGTTTGCTAATTTCAATATCAGTTCAGGTTCTTTTTTAATACAGTTCAGTCACATTTTAAAATAGGAGACAGTGTTGAAATAGAATTTCCCAGTTGCATATATCAGATGCAATAATATATGTTGTCAATGTGAACAGCAGATAGATATAATATACACATGCAAATATTTATTTAATGTATTTTAAGTTACATGGAACTACTGTCTGAAAGGGATGAAGGGATTCCCTTCTAAAGATATTTTTTTTGAGGTTTAATGAAATAGTTTTTAATTCATTGGAGTCTTTCCAGTTGTGTCCATTGCAGGTCTTTCAAAATCCTATGAGTTCTTAAAACATTAAATATGGTGAGAAAGGTTTAAAAGAAGTAATTTTATTTTTTTTTCTTTTTTTTTGTGTCTGAGAAAGGCACAAAGAGGAGTCCTACTTTGATGGAATAGTTGAAAAGAGAGAGTAGCACAAGCGTGTGCTGGTCCATTGATTGTTCAGTTCTGAGCATTTTATGGTAGCTAACATGCAGCAGGTTTTTATTTCCATGTTTTGTTAAAAGGGGACCAAAGTTATTTACAAAAATTCATAAAAAAGATAGCTAAGTTTACAAAACAAATGTTAGTTGGAACACAGATTTTTGTTTAGAGAAATCTTTAAAAGAACCAGAAAACTTTTACTCAGCATTGTCATGAATTCTAAATAAGAGAGAAATTATTTTAGATATGATTAGACAAAAAATCCTAAACATAACAGCTATTATTTCTCATTACTGTATAGGTCCACTTTTAAAGCTGAACACTGACCTTGCAACAAATCTACTTGCACGATTAAGAGGAAGAGGAAAAGAAAAAAATTAATTAACAACAAGTGTTTGCAAAATTTAAAGTTTAAAATTAATATTGAAAGAGTTGGGCTTGGGGCATTTTTTGGTTTATTTTTGTGGGATTTCTGTGATAAAAATGTAATCAAACCTGGCTAGTATAACTATTGCCTATGCAGTGCTAAAGCTTGGAAACTTTTTTTCTAATGTTTTTATCCCATTTGCCTTTTAAAATATGTAGATTTGATTTGGTTTTTTTTTTGAGTTTTATATTTTCTTTTTTCAAGAGAGAGAGAGTGAGAGGGAAAGCAGCAGTTTCACTCGGCTTTCTTAAGCAGCAGCTGTTTGTTGCTATAGAAGCTGCGGAAAACTAGATACAGAGAAGTTTAGTGCAGGTGAACTAATGGGTGGAATGAGGTGCATAGCAATGTCCTTAATTTGTCTGTCTCCCTTTTCATTAAGCAATAGTCACCACGTATGTTGTTACTATGGCTATGCATACCAATGCTATCTTATTCAAATGAAGTAAAATCAAACAACACAAACTTAAATCTCTTCCTTAAACTCTTCTCAGTTCTGTCACTGCATTACAGTCCCCGGGATGAGATTGTTTTTTGACTCTTGCTTTTCATTGCAATAATTCTTATTTGTTATTGTATTATAAAACCAACATGCAGCTTACTTTTCCTTGGAGGCTATCGAATCATAAAATGACCTGGGTTGGAAGGGACCTTGAAAGACCATGTAGTCCTACACCCCTGCTATGTGCAGAAGTAACTTTCATTAGACCAGGTTGTTCTTAGCCCCATCCAACCTGACTTTGAAATCATCCAGTCATGGGACATCCACTGCATTCCCAGGAAACCTGTTCCAGTGCATCACCATCCTCATATTAAGGAGCTTCTTCCTTATGTGCAATCTAAATTTAGCCTCTTACAGTTTATGCAGTCCAGGATACAATTGACTTCCTCGGCTATGAGCGCACATTGCCAGGTCATGTCAAACATTTAATCCACCACTATCACCACGTCCTTCTCCACAGGTTGCTCTCAATCCTTTCATCCCATCTGTATTGATACTGGTGATTTCCCCAACTCACATGCAGGACCTTGCACTTGGCTTTGTTGAACTCCATGAGGTTTGCACCAGCCCACCTCTCAAGACTGTCAAAGGCCCTCCAAGACATCCCTTCCCTCCAGCGTGTTGAATGCACTACACAGATTGGTGCCATCAGTAAACTTGCTGATGGTGCAGTCAATCCCACAGCCCATGTCATTGATGAAGATATTAACCAGTGTCCCAGTGTGGACCCTTGAGTGACACTATTCATTACTAGTTTCCACTTGGACATTGATCCATTAGCTACAACTTTTCACATGTGGCTACCCAGCCAATTCCTTATTCATCTAACAATCTATTCATGAAAACTGTATCTCTCCAATTTAGCAGCAACAATATTGTACAAAACCTTATCAAAAGCCTTACAAAACTCTAGGTAGATGACATCCATAGCTCTTCACTTTTCCGCTGATGTAGTCATTCTATCATAGAAGGTCACTAGATTAGTCAGACACAATCTGCCTTTGGTGAAGCTGTTTTGGCTGTCTCTAATTACCTCCCTGTCTTCCATATGTTTTGATATATCTCCAGGAAGATCTGTTCCATGAACAGGCACAGAGGTGAGGCTGACTCACCTCTATGATTTTTCTATTTAAAGCTTTTCTGCTACATTCTTTTCCTCAGAAATCACTGTATTCTCCTCACACTGTACTTCATTCTGTCTTGATTTTTATATTTTTTTAGGGTTTACACCAATCTTAGATTTTAAACTCAAAGTAGGGAGCACATATACAGAATGATACTTTTTCACTGAAGTGTTGTTAATTAAATTATCTCACCCTGACTTAGAATCATAGATTTATAGGATCATAGAATAGTTAGTGTTGGAAAGGACCTTGAGATCATCTAGTTCCAACCCTCTGCCATGGGCAGGGATACCTCACACTAAACCATGCCACCCAAGGCTTTGTGTAGCCTGGCCTTGAACACCTCCAGGGGTTGAGCATTCACAGCTTCCCTAGGCATCCCATTCCAGTGCCTCGCCACTCTGACAGTGAAGAATTTCTTGTCATATCCAATCTAAACTTCCCCTGCTTAAGTTTGAACCTGTTACCTCTTGTCCTATCACTACAGCCCCTAATGAAGAGTCCATCCCCAGCATCCCTATAGCCCCCCCTTCAGCTATTGGAAGGCTGCTATGAAGTCTCCATGCAGCCTTCTTTTCTCCAGGCTGAACAGCCCAAACTTTCTCAGCTTGTCTACTTTGTTTTTCATGACATAGCACACTTTTATTTAAATTTATATCACATTTATTCATGCCTTTTTAGAACAGTTAAAGCTGTTCACACTATTGGATTCTCATAAATCACCTTTGGTGTTTCTTCTGTGCCAGAATTCTGGAGTGCAACTGTTAAGAATCTGTTGGTGATATTATAAGGTTACTAGAAATTTATAATTTAGAAAGATGATGATCACTTCAACTTTTTATATCTTTGGGTCAACAAGTTTGTTCTGCTTTCTGAAGACCTGTGGGGCATGTCTGTGTATGTGTTTCATCTTAACATTTAAAGGTATACTCACAGTTCTAACTGGAATTCCAGGCATTTTGTAAATACTAAATTCCTCAAATAAAATAAACATTTGAACCCACATTTTGTGGAAGAAAATACTTAACAGCTAAAGGCCAGTGTATAACAAATTGAAACACAGAGATTATGAAAGCATTTATTCTATCAGTATTCAATAGAGAGTACTGAGAAGAAGAAAAAGAAAGCAACTCAGATCAGAGTTGTGCTTTTATAAAACAAAACCAACAGATTGACGGGGTATTTCTGTAATTTTCTTTATCCCTGACATTGGGTTGGAGTCATGTGTACAATTACAAGATGGTAAACGGTGGCCCAAATATCTTTTATTACTGTAAAATGACAGGCAAGATAAAGTTTTTAAAGCAAAAAAGTTTTCTTTGAATTGTAAAACAGGAAGTATCAAAATTTCTGTTTTAAAAATGTAGTGGGTGAAATAATGCTACTCAACTATATTCTTTGAAAGAAATAAGAATAGAGAAATCCTACTTGAAAACATTACCAGTTCAAATAATATGTCACAGTGTGTCATTCTTCCAAGTTGTATGTATTGAGCACATCCATTTTCACTTCCTTGCAACAAACCAAAAAAGGGGAAAACTGATTACGTGATCCATTCGCATGCCTAATAAAATTGCAATATGCACTTTTTGACAAGCTTGTACTTAAAGCATACTGATGGAAAACTCTAGTTCTCTGTTCTCAGCAGGAAAAGTATGCTTTTCAAGTTTTGTGACTGTCACACAATGTAACAATTATAAACTAAATGCAGGTGACAAAAATGAAAAGCCAGCTTGCTGATTTTATGAAGTATTTATATTTCCAGAAAAGCAGTCATTGCTCAGTTATTTGATTTGACAAATTAATCCTGATAATGCCTTTTGAGTTCCTTAACTACTGTTCACTTGTTTCTAGGATGAGTTTCACAGAACGAAGTCCAACATATTTCTACAGCAGATTAGTTTACAGCTGAAGCTCAGTTCCATTGAGAATGATTCTCTAATGACCCTTTTATACTTCCATTGGGCTGTGTGAATGCTTTAATACATAGAGAACAGAGTTAAATAAATCTATTGTCTTAACTAACAGGTTTATACAATCTTTCTGAAATACTTTAATTATAGCTTCTTCTTTTTTGACCATAATTAAGAAAAAAGGATGTCTAGTAAGACCATAACATGTTGATCATAGTCTATCCATTAGTTAAAAAAAATCCACTTATAATTAGATTTTTTTTTCTCTTTCTCCTTTGTTTGACAGAACAAGAAGAATGTGTTAACTGCACAGATGAATGCAGAGTGCTTGGTCATTCTGACAGGTGTTGGATGCCACAGTTCCCTGCAGCTAGTCAGGCTGAGAATGCAGATTATCGCACAAATCTCTTTGTACCCACAGTTGAAGCCAATGTTGAGACTGAGACATACGAAACTGTGAATCCCACTGGGAAGAAGACTTTTTGTACCTTTGGGAAAGACAAGAGAGAGCACACTATTCTCATTGCCAATGTTAAACCTTACTTAAAAGCCAAACGTGCCCTGAGTCCTCTGCTTCAGGAGGTTCCCTCAGCATCGAGCAGCCCAAACAAGACATGCATTGAGCCTTGCACCTCAACAAAAGGACCACTGGATGGTAGTGAAGTGAAATCAGGAGCCTTGGCTGAACCAAGCAGCCAGTACTTGTCAACTGACAGTCAGTATCTTTCACCTAGTAAACAGTCAAAAGACACTCCCTTCATTGCATCAGATCAGATGGCTAGGGCCTTTGCAGATGTGCATTCCCGAGTGAGCCGAGACTCGAGTGAGATGGACTCTGTTCTGGAGCAGTTAGATCGTTCAGCCCGGGATCTAGGCAGAGAGTCGGTGGATGCCGAGGAAGTTGTGAGAGAAATAGACAAGCTCTTGCAGGACTGTCGGGGAAGCGATCCTGTGGCTGTCAGAAAGTGAGGGGGAAAATAAGGACAGGCTGGCAGTTGTGTTCCACTTCTGCTGATTAAAAGTAAATCATTAAGTAAATCCCCTGCTTGCAACAGATTTACACAAAAGAAAGAAGACCAATGCTGCTTTAAGGCTTTTAGTGAACATCTGAAGTGCCCACAAGTATGTTCTTTTCACTGCTCTTTCTTTTTGACAGATGATGCTGGTTTCATTTTGTCCAAAATTTCATTAGGACAGAATAAGTATACTAAGAACAAAATGAAAGAAGGAAAGACGGTGCCATTTTGACAATCTGATAGGAAGGTATGAGAAAGATGGAATGGAAATACGTCTAATATTATAAGACTGTCCTCAACAGCTGATGCTGATTTTACTGTTTACGTATAAACCCCAAGAAAAACAGGGTTGAAAAATTCTGATCTGTGGTGGATTTCCAGCAGTCACCACAGAATTCTACTGAAAGTCCTAAAATGAGTTCTTGTAGTAGTCCAAGTGACACCAAACATTAACATTCATTTGTGGTAAACATTTATGTACAAAGTTACCTGCCATAAATATATACAAAGAAACAAACAAAAAAAAAAGAGAACAAGAAAACAAAAAAAAACCCATTCCAGATCATTATTCAACAAAACATATCCTGATCATTAGTAAAACACCTCATATCATATTAAGGTAAAATGTAAAATGATATAGTCCATCTTGTCCTGCACACACATAAGCTAATTCACTTGATAGAAAAGGAAAAAAAAAGGTTTTAATATCTATTTAGCGTTTTAGTGTCCAACAAAACTATAAATAGCTAGCAGTAAGTTTTAAAAAACTAAAGTAAAATAAAGTTTAAAAAAAACCAACTTATGTTTAAGGGTAATACACAAAATAAATTAACATTGTTAACACTTTTTTATTCATTTGTGGACACTAAAATAGCTCAGGAAAGTGAAAATGTCTTAGACATCCACAAAAGTCACATGATCATTTAAATGTGCAAATGTAAGAAGATTCAGTGTGTTTACATCAAATGACATATTTTTATTGATTTATTGCAGATTCAGTGCATATGAGCCAAATTGTTGAGTGTATAAGAGCTATATTGTGTATTTTATTAAATTAATATATAGTTGTGTTGCAAAAATATTTGGGCTTATATTGTAAATGGCAAGTGTTGCCTCGGTAGCTGTCGAACTCTATGAGTTTTGTTTTTTCCTGCTTCCTTCTCCCAACGGATTGTGGGAAGCAGCGCCTCAGAGCAAAGTCTCTTGTTTAATGTATGGTCTACGAAGTACTGCAGTACATAATCTGTTCAAAATGTGTTTGAGTGAGCTGATGGAGCTAACTGAACGGCCTACAAATACATCCATCAGTCATTGTTATGTGCAAGTCCTTGTAGAAGCTTCTATTGCAAACCCATGTTTAATAACAAGAATTACACTTGAACGAACATCTGGAACTTCCTTGTTTTGCTTTGTTTTTTTTTTTCCAAACAAACACATGCAGTCAGCCTGTTTAATGAAGTATATTTGATTGACTTCCTAAGAGATGCCACTGTTCTCAAAGTTTTGGTATTAAGGTCAGAGAGACGAAAAACATTAATGCCAATGTGCCATGAGCAGGATTTTATCTGATTCTTTAGAATGTGCAATTTCTTACTGCACTTCTAGATATACACTGCTTATTATTTTGGGTGGGAGAAGGGAGGAAGGGGTGGGTTTTTTTAATTTTCATTGAATGGTTTTCATTCATCCTGTAAAGTATTTGCAGAATAACGGGATATAGTTTCTACTTTTTATTATTGTTTTTTAAGGGTGTTTTTAGTGCGTTTAAAAAATTCAAAATTGCCTTCAGATGAAAGTTAAAAAATAACCCACATTTAAAATGAACTTGCACAGAACAAGGAGCAACACAAGAATATGATGTTTATCTCAGGATTTGTCCCTTATATACTTCAGATACCCTATTGGAAATACCACCCTGGTGCATGGTTTTAAAGTGGTGTATTCGGTTTATTAAATGTAATATTACTTTACAAACATATATAAGATGTTGGCAATCTCAAATCCCACAAAGCCATAGCTTTTATCAGTTCAAGAGAGAAAGTTAACCCAACAGCCTGTTTTGATGTTGGGATTGCTGTTAAATAGTGATTTTAGCTAGTCAGTCCTACAATGAATTGTCTTTGGGAGACAACCCTTCTGACACTTTGCTTTTAGCTCCTCTTGTTAAAGAAAAAGGCTACAATTACATGTGGAAAGAAAAAGAAAGAAATTATATTGTACTTTTTATCAAGCTACTCTCCATGTTTTGGACAATTTATGTATCTAAAATGTGGTGTTGTCTGTGTTATATATTTTTTTCTTGTTTTGGCCAGGAGACAAGAGGTTGGTTTTGCTTGATAGCTTGATAGCTTGAAATTCCATGGTGGAGAGGATTTCTTATTGTTTATTAGTCTCTTATACGTATTTCCGTGGTGCCCATCACTTCAGTGTCTGTGCACCAAGTCTTCAGCTCTGCCAGTGAAATCCATTATTCAGCAAAATCTAAGCCAGTATGTAAATGCAGTCAAGTGATGGAGATTTGTGTATTTTATACATGATTTTAACACTGAGTAACCAACTGTACAATTCATTGTATGTTTCTGAAGACATAAACCCACAATATTCTGAGAAAGGGCTGTGCCAATGTAAGAAGAATTTACCTAAGGCTCTCTGTCACTAGTGATTTACTGGTTTTAGCTGTTTAACACATTATCTGTATTTAGTAGTGATTATTTATTTACCATTCTTAGGTAATTCAGAATTCATGACTTGCAGTTTTATAGAAGAGTTTAGGAAATCTTGCTTTTATTTAATTTGGCTGACAACTGCCTTGTGCTGTAGATCTCTGCCATACTTCTTCCAATAAGGATATCCCAGATTAAGAAATCTTTTTCATGATTTAGAATGGATACATAACAAATCAATAAACAGCAGAGCTTATGCAATGTGAGTTTTGCTGATTCAGTCTAAATTAACATGATTGTGTGTGTGCAGGAAGGAATTAAGAAAATATGTTTTCTCCATGGTGTCTCTACTATCACCACTGGAGAAAGAGGCAGCAATGAAAGATAAAGTTTATGAGCTACTGCTTTCATTCCTTACATACATGTTTTATAAGACTAAAAGAAAATATCTGCCACATGATTATAAAGAGAATGGCAGAGTTATAGAAGGCAAGTAACTAATAAAATTGTGCTGTACACTGTGAATAGCAAATAAAGTATTCTGTTTTTTTGTTATTAATGAAAGCCAGCAACTGGGAAACCAGGAGCTCCTGTAACAACTGGCCAACCAAATCAGGACTCCAAATCAGGGGTTTTTTTCTTCTGTGTGGGTTTTGTTTGTTTCTTTGTTTGTTTTGTTGTTGTGTTCTGTGGGTTTTTTGTTGTTGTTGTTGGGTTGGTTTTTCTTCTTAGCATGTTTATCAAGAAAGAGATTCTCCTGAAATGTGATTTGCCACTTGAGAATGTCGGTTTCCCAGCTCAAATTACTCCTAGAAGTCTAACACTGCTCATAGTGGAGCAAGATACATCATTCAAACAAACTTTCAATCTGCTTGCTGTCCTACAGAAGGGAAATTGTTGAGATCAAGAAGGAGTCTGAAGACCAGGATAGTATATGACCACTCATTATTGTCTAATTACTTTCTTTTGACATCAGACAGTTGTTATTATTGTATTAATTTAAATGGGAGTTTTGGCTATCAAGATTTGTTGATTTGAAGTGTAATAGAATGAAACCTGATCAGGTTTTGCCTTCTCTGGCCCAATTGTGATACAGGTTGGCATTCCCATTTATCAGCCCCTGACTCCTCACATGGCTCAAAGTTGCACCAATGACTGGTGAATGACACAAAAAACCCCAAACAAAAGCAGCATACATTGTATGGATTTTCTCAACCGCTATTGTTTAATGGCTGTGTTTAATGTGACCTATCTGGAAAATGAGGACTACAAATAAAAAGCAATTACTAATAGTGGTGTTGCCTGGTTTTGCATTCATTAACACAGGAGAAATGTGTTAAACACTGCATACCACAGGGAGCCTGATGGTAATTACTTTGGAAAAGCAACTTGTGGCAATGCGGCTGTTACAGCTAGTTATCAGTCTGCCAAAAAAATGACAGTTCCTGCTTCATTTATTAGAAATGTGTAACCGTTTTCTCTCAACAGGAAGGTGACGAAGAGTTTTCATCAAGCTGGGTAGGTTTATCTTTTAAGCAGCTGACGCCCTGAATCCCCACAGGCTGTCATTTTTTCGTAAAAACATGGAGCTGAACAAAGGATACTCTGGTTTAGTATACTGGTGTGAATTCACCAAAAACATTACAAACAAGGGTGTATATTCTCAAAGACTATCAGCCCAACATGAAAGATTAGAACACTGCTTGAATATAGAGGTGTAGAAAAAAATGTGAAGAACGTAAAGGGTTATTTTTTTGTTTGTGTATATGCATGTTTGCTTAAACATGTCTTTCTTAAGAGCCTGAGTAATAAAGGTAAATATTTCTTTTTCATACTCCTGTAAATAATGTGACTAAATGCCAGGAAAAATATGACTAATTTCTATCTCTGGTTGTTTTGTCTCTTTTGCTTTTATAATTTAACATTTTTTAACCTTTTTTTTTTGTTGTTGTTTTTTTTGGTTTTTTGTTTGTTTGTTTGTACATCATGATCAAGCCATCAGAATATGTGGCCCCTTCTGTCTCTTCCCATCCGACTGTAGTAATAACATACAAAATAGTGTAAAGTCTCCACACCAGATTATTTGGGTGAGTTTTTTGGAGGTTTGAGATTTTTTTGTGTATTTGTGGCAATTTTACCAATATTTAAGTAAAATAGGCATTGCTTTTCATGGTTAAATAGAATTTTAGTTTGTTCAGAATGCTATAGAAATAATAAAGATATGCGCTAGTTATGCAGGCAGAATTACCTTTTACCCATTGCATGCTTTGGCAAGCCTTTTTGCCAGAAACAGGATCAGCCTGTATCTAATTAGCTGGCTATCCTCAGCACAGAACCCCCCTATGGTTTTCTTCCCTTCCTACATATATTTGTTTTTCTACAGGCTGAATTCCAAAATCTAGCAAGCCACTCTTTGTAAAGAGTCTTGCCAGAATGTGAAGCTGCTGAAGGCCCCACTGGACACAGGATGCTGCTCTTACTGTCTTCAACTGTGTGTAATTCAGAGCTTGGCTGCATCCACAGTATATGTATAATAAGTCATAAACCAGCCTGACTTTTCTTTTCTCAGAATACAGAGTCACTGATTTCTCATTTGGAAAGTGACCAGTGTGTCAAACAGAGATCCTTAGATCTCCTTTAAGCCAACCACATATAACTGCTTCAGGATGTTCACTCATGGGATAAACACCCTATCCTTACCCTTTATTGAGTCTAAGACTTGAAAGCAGCTGAAAGATTATTTCTTAAGTTAGTAATGCTTTCCCCAAAAATGAAATTTTCCCAGTAGAAAGAAGGGACAGCTCTCTGCTGTATGTATAGTTTGATTTGTGAAAGGTCACCTTAGTATCAGCAGTGCATGCAGAAATAGATCAGGGAATTAATGAGCCATCTAAGAATTTTCTGAGATATATATTCCTTAATGCATATGTTATGACTCAGGGAAGAGAGCACAGTATCTTGGTTTATTTATTGCTGATGGCTCTTGATAGTGCCTAGCTCACAAAAACCTTTAGTTCAAGTTTTTGGTAAACTTTTTTCTCTGATTGGGAGACCAATCCTTTTTAAATATGTGTATATTATTTAAAAATAAAAATAATGTTCTGATGTGGTACCCTCCTTTATGTTCTTTGGGCTACAGATAATAACTTCTATTTGGACAAAACTAATATGTTCATAAGCATTCTGCAACTTAACTTGCAAAGAAACAGGTGTACAGATATGTCTTGAAACATAGGTCGTTGAAAAACAGATTTAGATTTTTATGTACTGAGAAAACGGATAATTAAAATTCATTTCTGAAAATATATTTTTTTCAGAAACAATTCTTCCGATTATTCTAGAGGGTTGAATACTCTTTGTAAATATTATTAAAGTGAACTGAACTTACTAAGCTACTGCCAAAGAGCTAGGTTATCAACATTTTTCTAGTTAAAACCAACACTGAAGTTGCATCTGGAAATGAGTGGATTGTTAGTGCAGTAGAGAAAATATACTTGTAATATGTTTGCAAGAAGAAATACTCCTTAACAAATTTGCAATTACATTTTGTAATAGCTGCAAATTTTCTGTCATTCTGGGGACAGTCACATACAGAGATCTTCTCAGTGGCTTGACTTAAGAGTGATGAAAAATGGATCACTGTGCTGGCATCAGCATTAAAATAGGAACATCGTATCTGCCTGACCATCAGAAAAATAGCATTTATTTCTGTTATTACTGTCTTTAGGAAAATGTTCCATGCATCTATTTTTTAAAACCTTTTACAACATACATCTTTTATGATGCTACAGGCTATGATTTCTGCAAATGCCCTTTTATTAGTAACCACTCCTTCCTTTTCATATGTCCATTTTCAAATACTTCACATTGCAAATTTATCTACGTAGAAGATTTAGAGCAGACTCTTCATCTGTCTTCAAAGATATTTTAGTCTTATACAATGTAATTAAAAAAATATTTGTAGATAAGCCCTCCATTTGTTTCTTAAAATTACTTGGTTTAAAATTTGATCATATTAAAGTACTATTTTCCAATTAAAACACTTGTTATGAACAAATTATTTATTCATTCTTGTGAGTTCAGTGGGATATCCTGTTGAAAGGTGTACTATACTTGGTAAATTAGCTATAAATCAGGATGTTTCCTTGATAACTATAAGCAAATAGCCTCTTTCTTTTTTGTGAAAAAAACTTTTTTTTTTTTTTTTTAACTGCCATTATGAAAAACAAATAATTTGATATGTATATTCTGGATAACTAATTAGTGTATTAAATACCTTCTAACTATAATAAGATTCAGAACAATTTATTTCATTATAAGTACATGGTGACTGACTTAGAGTGAAAGTGAAATTGTATTTGCTGGGAATACCCTTTGTACTGCATTTGCTATAGGAATGATTTTCTATTCCCTTGTGTCTCATTCTAAACTGAGAAAAAAAAGAATATAAGCCACTGCTGTAACACTTAATAAGGATTTATATAATACCAAGTAAATGTAGTAAATACAGCACAAAAGAATAAACATGAAACTATTTTAACAATGTTACAGTTCCACTGTGTTGTAAGAGATTTAGAAGAGAGATTAGCAACCATTAATAAGCCTTTATCTTTGACTACAAGATAAGCTTCTTAAAAACATTGAGGCATTGCCTCCAGTCAAAATCTGTAGTAGTGAAAAGCTTCAGAATATGGTCATTGTCCAGAATCTGGACTTCTTATGTGATATCTTCTTCTGGAAGAGACTCCAGAGGTTAGTAATTATGTTTCCATAATAACTTTTGCACTTCCATGCACCTGTGTGAGTAAGTAAAACAAGCTCCCTGGTATTTGCCACTCAGTGCTCCAATTAGACCTTGGAAGAGTCTGTTCAGCTGACTTGCTTACGGATTCAATATGGACAAAAAAGTGAATCTGTTTACTTGACTTAGTCTTTCTGTATATATCAAAGACACAACAGTCCTCTAAAAGGAAAAGAACATTTACCTTTTGAATAAGTAGCAGTCTTTAAGAAGCAGTCTCTAAGAAGCAGTCTCCAGAATCCCAAAGAAAAAAAAATTAAACCAAACCTAAACTGAACCACAAATAAATCCTCAACCAAACAACAACACAGGGCAAATTACAAATATAACCTCGTTCGTGGACACCTTTTCCCCCATAACTCATTTGAATAACAAATTTATAGTTGATTATAATTTATAGTTGATGACTAGAAATCCAACACCATTCTTTTCTAAACACATCTGTTCCAGGTGACTAAAATAAGATAGAGGAATGGGTGATCTAGAAACTCAGGCAAAGCCTGCATAATGCTAATGAGTACATTCAGTGTTTTGATTTCCATAGAAATAACTTTTTTTAAAAGATCCACTCTCTAACACTTATTAATAATCTTTTCTGGACAGCTAAATCTTAAAACCACTGCAACTGCAAAAGTTATCCAGGCTGGAGGCAGAAATAAAGATAGAGGAGCAAAAGAAATATGACACTTCAGTCAGATTGTCAGTTCTTATTACTTCTTATTCCTTTAAAATAGGTGAAATGTCAGGGAACCACCATATTACTGTGGCAGTAGAAGAAGTAGGAACAATTGGAGGATGTCTGAATCAAGCACTCTTGTTAAAAAAGCTTTCATGAAGTTTTGCCAAGCTTATTGAGGGATCAAGAATGTAAACCTGAGACAGCTCTGCTGATAACTGGTAATTCCTGTAGTCTAAGGTGGTGTTCACATCACCTCCCGCCTGGAAGAAATTCAAGTTTTTATGGGCAATGACAACACTCAAGTGTAAGGAGCCACCAGGTGCTGCTACCAAATCTTGAATCCTATAGCTTCCTGTAAGCGAATGTCAGCTCTCCTCATTCACTTTCTTTATTTCCTTCATCCTGAGTATTTGTAAGGCATACTAGCATTTGCTATTCCACATTTTCAAGTCTTGAAGAATGGTCTGTAGAAACACCAATCCTTGTTCAGTGCATGTGTTGATAAGCATAGAATGCATTTTAGGAGCCAGAGAAAAATAAGTCCAAACTGTATTTGAAGAACTATCTGTTTCTCAGTCTGGGTATTTCTTTAATTGTTATTTTTGTTTCATTTTCAAAATTGGCCCATAAAATCTTCAACATCACTGAAGCTAAAAGCATACTTATTTTTACCAGCAGCATAAATATTAATCACAATCACCAGTCCAGACTAAGGAACTATGCAACTATGCAACAATTACGTAAAAATGGAAGTTATTATGAACTGTAATTAATACACTGTGCTTCCAGCTGACTCAAAACACTTTGCTCTGCATCCTAAGCTTTAAAGGCTTCATCAGAGCAGTGTTAAAATGTGTACTAGATTCAGTAAAGCACATCAGCAGCCTCAGGATTTCTCTTCTAGTAGTGAAAAACATGACTATGTACAACATGTGTTGCAGACTCACTGGATTTTATTTGTGCTGGAATATTGCTATATAAAGAGAAAAAAAAAAAAAAAAAAAAAAAAACAGCGTAATTGCTGATTTACCACCACTGCTAAATCTAATTCAGTTCTTAATGGTCCATTTGCATAGCAGAATTTGCATGTTATTTCACAGAAAATGTTATGATTCCACCTGCCTTAGTTCAGATAATGTGTCAGCAAGGCAAAACAGTGGTACAAACAAAGGAGTGACAAATTACTTACCGTTACTAAAACAACTTAAATATTGAAGGGGAAGGGAGTAGAGGTGTATCACCTTTGCAGGTGAATTAAAAGTGCACCAATCCCCCCACATTTTTCAGTTCCATCGCACAGTTTCCTTTTTATTGGGTTTCTACAGCTCAGAGAATTAATTTTCAAATGTGCTGCTATCACATGCCACTATACTCGTAAAATTTTATTCATCGTGAAGACTGTGACAGAGAATGTGCAAGGATATATGCAGGCATATAGTGCCTCATCAAACTGCAACATTACAAAACATAACTACCTTCCTAGTGATTTGAACCTAATCCAGATTACAAGATTACAAATTACAGTAGTATACACCCTGCCTATAGTGAGGTGAACAAAATAATAACAAATAGAGGATATTTTTGATTGAGATTTATATGTATTTCATTATATTTGCACTCTCTTCAAGGCTCAAATCCTGCAGGTGACAGCTGTCATTTTAAAGGTGACTCATTACATTATATTACATTACATTCAGAGAGTCCCCTAACAGATGGAAAGGTCTTTGTTTCCCAGGGAACACTGACAGGTTATGATTTGCAGGGCTTTCAATCATTTTAATAAAACTTATACATATCTGCCAATTATTCTATTCAGTGACGTTAATAATACAGCAATCTGAGAATGACAAAGAACACTTTTCTTTTCTTGATACCACAACTTTTCCATCAAGACTGGAAGCATGGAACAAAAATACTTCTGAAGAGTGGTTTTCTTCAGAGTAATGAGTGTAAGTACCCGTGCATTTGATCTGGCTGAGATGGAGTTAATTTTCCCCATAATACCCCTCATTGTGCTGTGCTTTGTATTGGTACTTAGGAAGGCCTTGATAGCACACTGGTGTTTTGGCTACTGCTGAGCAGCACTTGCACAGGTTCAACGCTGTCCCCTGCAGCATTCCCCCACTACCAGCAGTACCCTGCCTGGGGTTAGGCAACATCTTGGTATGGTACATGAACAGGAGAGCTGACCCAAACTGACCAAAGGGATGTTCATATGACATCTGCTCAGCAACAAAAGTTAAGAGAAAGGAGAAGGACTGTTGTGGGGTCATTTGTTATTCTGCTTGTCTTCCTGAGCAACCTCTGTGTGTACTGAAGGTTTTCTCCACAGGAAATGGCTGGACAACATCAGCTGCTGGGGAGCAGGGTGTAAATCTTTTGTTTTCCTGTGTCGCCACATGTGGCCTCTGCTCTTGCTTTATTAAACTTTGTATTTACCCACAAGGATGTGGTTCTATTTTCTCCCCTCCTGTCCTGATTAGGAGGGGTGTGATAAAATAGCTTGATGGGTGCCTGGTGTCCAGTCATAGTTAACCCATCACAACCAGTAACTGTAACATTTTTCATGGTATCTGTTCACAGAACTTCTTTCCTTTCCTCCTGAACTATGGTAAAGCTACAAATCATTAAAACATACAACACATAAAACATGACAAGCTGGAAACACACAAATAGTTAAAGCCAAAGTCACTGTGCAAAACTGGTAATTTTGGTCAGGTAGAGAGTAAGGGCCTTCACTGTGGTGCTTTTTCTGGTCACGACAGTGAGCATTTCAAGCTCCCAAGGCTTCAGGATAGAGACAGGAAATGTATGTGTGCCAGTCGATGTGGTGGCTCCGCCTGGTGACTAAAACACGGCTCATTTATTCATTATAGACAGTCCCCTTACATAAACTAGGTACTTTTTTGCAATGATATTACAGGACATCCACATGCCAGTTACATGCTCTTTACAAAGCAATGACATTGGTTGGGGTTTTTTTTGAGATCTATATCAGTTCAATATCAGTAGAAACCTGAGTGAATGAAAAATTCTTAGCAAAAACTACAAAACTTTCTACTAAAAAAAATTTTCACATCTTACACTTTTATTTCTTTTCATATTACATGTTTGAGCTTTTTTCAGGGTTTTTTGTTTGTTTATTTGTTTGGGTCATTGTTTTTTGTTTGCTTGTTTGGTTTTTTTTCTTATTCTGGTACCTACTGCAATAACTAAAATAGCCATAATCCTTTGCAGTGTAACCACAATTTAACTGCACCTTAACAATAGAACCCTTACAGCTTTCAAAGAAGCTACACTTTTAAGATCGCTTAATGGAAGATTTTTGTGTCATCAGTTCTTGCTACTATTTATTATCATTACAATAGAATTTGAAGACCCTAGAGAAGGAGTCACAGCTTCCTTTTAAGTATAAGTAGTACTTATAAGTAGTGAAATGTTTTGCATTGCTAAGGTATTACAGAAGCAAAAAGAAACAAAATAATCCAATGCTCAGAGAAAATTTTACTAACTCCAGACTAGTCACAGCTGCAGTAATAAGACTGAGAATTTATAGGTTACAGTCTGCACAGGCAATATGTGCTGGAGCCCGGAATTTAACTTGGATTTCCCTAAAAGTCTAATCTAGACCTTGAACTACTACAACTACATTTTTATTTTCTTCTTGAAGCACAAGTAGGTTATAGACCAGCAAAGCAGTTGCTAGAATTAACCTGTGTTCCACAACAGTTTAACCCCAGGATTTAACCTTTTCTCTGTGCATTCTGTGTAATTTTCCTACCATTCTTCCAGCAACAGAATAGGAAAGGTGTTCCCCAAATCTTCTTAGAGGCCTTAGACTTCTAAGGTCCTTGACATCTCTGTATATGTTCTCTTGGAAAGAGTATGGATGACATTCAAATGCTATTGTGTAAAGTAAAATAAGTGGCAGCTGGCACCATGCAGTTCTGCTATAATGAAAACATGAGGTGGTTGCCATTACACAGTCCTGCACTAATGAGAACAGTAGGAGTCTAGTATTACAATGGTCTAATGAAAACAGGAAATGGCTAGCATTAGATTGCTGTAATGAAAACAGGAGGTTTCTAGCATTACACTTATACAATAAATAAATTAAGATTTCTAGCCCTACCAATCTCATCTACATTATATATGACTTCAGTGTGCAAGAAAGGGGGTTAGGCACAGCCAGGGTTAGTGACAGTAAGAAAATTCTTTGTTACAACACATCAGAAGCAAAGGGTGTCATTTTTCTTGTAATTTTCTATGACTTTTTTGGTTATTATGAGTCAGTGAAATAAGGATATGGTTTTAAAAAATGATGCATTATCTATACAGATATTTCTTTTATTGAAAAAATAGTCGAAGAAGTTTATTTTCTGGAGACCTGCAAAAACTTAAAGGTTAAAAGTATCTTACTGAAAATGAAATTAGTTCTGACTGGACTTCTGAATTAGCCTCCCCCTCATCCCTCCCTAATTTGGGCTAAATAGCCAAAGGTTAAAAATACTGTGGGGTGTTTCATGTAATGTAGAGAATGAAACCAAGAGGAAAATTATATGCTAAAGAAAAAATAAAAAATAAAAAAATTAGGCAAAAAATCAATCATTGAACTAATGGGCTTTCTTTTAGGAACAGAAGGGTCAGGTGGTTTTGTTCCTTGTATTTCAAGCTAACTTCTCTAATTGAGCATTTTTAATTACTGTTGCACAAGAGAGTCTTCTGTGCAGTTCTTAGACAATAAATATACAACTGTCTTCCCTTTTACTGTGACTTTTACAGCCATCAGAAATTGACTGATTCTCACTCTCCTTCATCTGATTGAATTCACAATCAAGTTTGTGTGGTTCAAGGCTAGTACTCTAAGACACTGCATCAATCCACTCAGGAGTTACCTTTCAGCCCCTTGATCTCCCATTTCTCATCTCCAAGCTCAAACACATAATTTCTGGACACTTTCCATCAAAATCAAAAGACGAAATGAAGCAAGAAAAATGTTTGGAGTATGGTTTTCAAAGCAGCAATTAATGCACTGGAATGTTACAGCATAAAAAGCTGTGCTTCCTGCAGCCTGGTATTCTGCCGATAGCTTCGGTTTCCGTGCTGTCGTGGTTTGAGCCATAAATCAGCCACGCAGTTTGTTCACTCACTTCCCCCTTTTTCTTCCCTCTGCTCCTGGAGGGATGGGAAGGA
>JANRGW010042059.1:0-17929 GCA_024733675.1 Psilopsiagon aymara
CCCAGAGAAGCTGTGGCTGCCCCATCCCTGCAGTGCTCAATCCAGGTTGGACACAGGGGCTTGGAGCAACTGCTCCATGGAAGAGGTCCCTGCCCATGGCAGGGGTTGGAGCTGGAGGAGCTTTAAGGCCCTTTCCAACCCAAACCAGGCTGGGATTCTATGACTGGAGCCTCCAGTCCTATGGAAAGCTCTCAGGAAGGAAAAAAACCCAGCAGGTCTGCTGGATCAGATGAGGGATTTGGATGCGGATCAGTGGTGCATTGCTCTGGGCTGTGTAGGCATACTGAAAGGTGTATGTACCCACTGGGGGCAGGTGGGAAGGAGAAGATGTGTGTGAATGTATGTGTATGCATACGTGCTGCATGCCTGTGTGCATATGGAGGCTATGTGCATGTGTGGCATATACAGCGTGTGTTGGGAGTGTGTTGGGGGTGCCAGGGGTGTTTGGATAAGGGACTGTATCTGTATTTGACTGCGATCCCCAAGAAACAGTGACTGCTTCTCAGCCCTTCTGAAGGGAGTTTGAGGGATGTGCTGAGGTCCTGCTCCGATGAACTCATCATTAAACATTTGTAATGAGTCACACGCTCCCAATCAGGAATACTTACTCAATGTCAGTTCATTACCCAGCTTCTTCCAAGGATTTACTCATAGCTCTTGATACGGGGGCAGGACAGGCCACGTTCACAACGCCAAAGCAAGGCTGGGTCCCTGTAAGGCAGTCTCAGTGCCCCCTTTCTAAAGGCTTCCACGCTAGGGTGGCCTCTGCTAACTTCATCCCTTCCTAACCTGGGCTGCTGTGTCTGACCTTGCCTACCTACAGGGTGTCTTCCCCACATCTGGTGGACCCATGCCTGGCCTAAAGTGGGTCCTCCAGTCTATTAGGGATAGTGCTGGATGTGGGCTTGCATTTCCTTATTTCCCTATGGCTGAAAATTTCCTGGCCATCTTCCCATCAGCGTCTTAATGTTTTGGTCAGTGTTTTCCATGGGGAAAATGTTAACTCTGAGAGAATACCAAAATGCTGTTCTGAATGAAAACCTTCCGTTTCAAATGCTAGTTCGGATGACAGGGTTCTGCTTTGTACAACGTTCTATTACAGTGTTCAGTGCTGGAGTGGGGACCAGTTTTGTTCCTGTTAACAATGGGAATACTTCATTCTGGGGATCTCCACGTGGAGGTGTTTACCTCCCATCAGACTGATTTCACTGGGATCTCTGAGGACCTCAGCCCTGTCTCCAGATGTATTCTTGTCCTGTCTATTGCATTCAGAGATGCCTAGAGCAGGGAATGTATCTGTAGCCTAAAGAGGAGTCTGGATGCGGCTCTGAGCTATCCAAGGCTCCAGTTGACTGAAGGAATCAAGTCATCACTAATAATAGACTGCCAGTTTCCATTAGCCTGGGTCATTTCCTTCTCTGAAGTGATAATCAGAAATGGAGATGATTCCTTTTAGCTGCTGAGAGCAAGCAGCTCTGGCAAAAGCCCCTTTGCTTTCCACCCTCCTGGATACTGAGCAGCAAATAAGTGACTGGGGCTTCTGGGGGAGACAGAGAATTGCTCCTGACCCTGCTGCAGAGTGGTGGCATTGCTGAAGGCTTTAGCTGGTTGTCCAAGCTCTTGGAAATGAGTCCCTTAGCTCCGGCACCTCTGTCCTTTCTGTTGCTCCCTCATTTCACTCTCCAGTGGAGCTCTGTTCCTCACCTGTGTTTTGGTTGATGGGTTCAGCTAATGCCTTTCCTGCATGAAACGAGTTAGCTGTATACCCTTGGGGACGTGAAGGCTGACTCCTGACCCATGTGTCCACCAGGATCTCCATGTCCTCTGCTGCAGATCTGCTCTCCAGCCATTTGGTCCTGGTGTAGAGGGTTATTCTGCCTCCATGGCAAGACTTCCATAGAACCCCAAAATCAACCAGGTAGGAGAAGTCCAAACCTTTACCCCAGGACTGCAAGTCCACCACTAAACCATGTCGCTTTGTATCTGCTGAGGTTTCTGTTGGTTCTTTCCTCCAGCTTTCTGAGGTTTTGAGATTGCATCTGGACCAATATTGCCCTGTTAAAAGCATCACTGGTAATCAACTGCCTGTTCCACTTAACCATCAACCTTTGATTCCTGCAGTCCATGTAGGTTTTCACCTACCTGCTATCCAACATTCAGCCTCAGTTTGTTTCCAGGACACAATGGGAGGCTGGAACCCTTCCTGTTTGCGTTTTAGCTAAATGTGAGGTTTAGCCCAGCGGGTGATGGCATCATACCACACGTATCCCATGTGGTGCTGCCTGGCTGCCATAAGAACCTGTGTTGGACGCAGTGAGGGTTGGTCATGCTCTTTCACAGTTGGATCAGCTGAAGGACTTTGGGGACACTCCTGACCATGAGCTGGCTGAAAAGAGAACTGATGGACTTCAAGG
Source organism: Psilopsiagon aymara (assembly GCA_024733675.1). Taxonomy (NCBI): domain Eukaryota; kingdom Metazoa; phylum Chordata; class Aves; order Psittaciformes; family Psittacidae; genus Psilopsiagon; species Psilopsiagon aymara. The sequence goes on from JANRGW010042059.1 coordinate 2,415, forward strand.
GGCCGGGCTGATGGTCTTCTGGAAGGGCACTAAAGCAGAGGATGGGTTGTTACTCTGGGCTGCACCTTTGTGCAGTGTATTAATACAGGCTGGGAAACAGCTCTGAGAGGTAATGACCATGGATGGAAGCTGAGTTCTGCAGGGCTGCTTCTCCTTGCTGATCAATGGCCTGGAAGAAAACCAAGATGTGATCTCTGAAAACCTATGTGGGGGCTGTAAAGACACAGGGGGAGGTATCTATATGTGATTGAGGTGGCAGCTGATGGCAGAGGTGGGTCGCTCCTTCAGCAGGCTCATCCAGCCAACAGTGTGTGTGATGTTGAAATGAAAGAGGCTTGGGGAAGCCAGGTGAATGTTGAATGGGATCTGGGCTTCCAGCGTGTGGCTGTGACTAACACTCCAATGAGATCCTTGGCTGGAGAATTGCAGTCGGGAGCAATAGTGCCATTACTCACCAGGGCTCATCAGAAGGATATTAATAAGTTGGAGAAAAATCAGTGAAGAAAGTGACTGATGAGTGAAGATGAGAAATGGAGGCTTTACATCGGCAGCTTGGCTTATCAGAGGTATCTTCATCACAGGGTACTGATGTCTGGCTGGAGAACCACCTTGTTCTACCAGCAAAGATGTACCTAAGCCCAGCGGCTGAAAGCTAAAGCTAAATAGGCTCAGGCTAAGTATGGGTGCAGGTTTGAAGGATATTATTCAGTTACTGACAGCACAGGCAGTTTTCAAAGGATAAAGCAGTTCTTGAATAGCTACTGTGAAGAGGAATCACCTCAGGGCAGGTGAAGCACTTCAGCTTCCTGACATACACTTGGAAATCAGCATCTAAGGAAAACAATCTATTGAGTGCTTATTTGTGGTCCATTTAAGATTTGATTCCTACTTTTTGCTGGAGTTTGACAGCTGGTGCTGGTTTAAAAACAAACCCCCAAAACCTATACCCAATGCATCTTCCTCCGACACCAGAGGTCTGGCAGGAGACTTCTGGCATCACAAGAGGTATGAAGAAATGGTGAGGGCTGGCAGGTACTGGTGATTCTGGGCTTTCAGAGAGTCCTGGCTTTGTGTTTGCTTCCTCTTTTAGCAGGATTCCTTTTGTCTTGCCAAGCTCTAGCTATTAGTTTTGGTTTTCCCTTTGGATCTATCACCCCTAAGCTCTCTGGACCTGGTTCCACCTCCTTGTCCTCCCTGCTCAGAGGCCTGCAGGAACATATTCTTACTGGTGTTGTGATTGCCTCATAGTGTCTTGACCACCTACTCCTGTTATGTCCAAGGTGCTCCCTTGAGATGGAGATATTTCTCCCTCTCATAAAGCTGTCATTGCTGTAGGATGTTTGAGGTTGTAGCCTCAAAGACTGACTCCTGTACTTCAACCCTGTGTTTTGGGGATGGAAGGGAAGACCTGAGATAGGCATCCCTCTGGAGAGCTCCTGGGGGCTTGGGAAGTGCATTTTGGCTCTCTTTATGGCAAGCCTGGGTCCTGGGGAGCAGGCACTGCACCAGTTCCTCACCTGCACTGTAGTGGCAGAGACGCTTGTAAGGGTGTTTTAATTATTGAGATACTCATTCTAATTGTGTCCCCTGGTTCCTGTTCTGCTGAGATTACATCTGCTCCTCATTTTCTGTATACTGGCTCTTCTCCAAGCCTCTCTACTGCGCATATGGAGCGTGCACAGGGGAAACTCGCCCAAGAGACCAGAGAGTGGGATGCTCACTGCCCTTTTCCACCTACTGCTAAGGTAGGGAGGAGACTCAGAACACTGAGGATGGTCCCAGTGCAGCCTTGGTCGTGGCTTGGTAATAACTGCTGTGTCCCCATGATGGCCGTGTAGACCAACCCCATGCTTGTGCATGCAGCTGTATGGTCGCAGTAGAAGTGCAGCCATCCTTCAATGCAGTGCTGCTGTGGAACAAGCAGACCCTCAGGGGGATATAGCTTCTTCTGGCCAAGGAGATTTTGTAGGTGCTTTGTAAACCCAGCCCTAGAGCAAAACTGAGGTTGTTTCTTTTTCCTCTGCACCATCTCTATCTCCAGTTCCACTGCTGCAGTATTGTCAGCCAAGTTGGTAGCATCTGTTTTATGCTCCAGAGTGCTTTAGCTTTGCTGGAAAGGGTTTGGAGTGCAGACTGCTCTCAGACATTGAAAGTGGATAATGGGGAAACATCTCCATGGAGGAACATCCATCCAAACCTGCTGTGGTTTTACTGGGTTGGTTCAGGATGTTCTGGGTAACAGCCATCATCTGAGGCGTCCAAAGCCTTGGGAGGTACCTAGAGGGACACGGGGCTGTATGTGGCTGCCACACCAGAGTATCTTTTGGTGAGCAGATGGGGGTTCCTGCGCCTGGGTCAGGATGTTCTCAGGGTGAAGATGAGTTGTGCCTGAATCCAGCCAAAACATTTTCCTGCTGGCCTAGGACACTGTGCTTGAGCTATCCAGGGAAGCTGTGAATGCTCCATCCCTGGTGGTGTTCAAGGCCAGGCTGGACAGAGCCTTGGATGCCACGGTTTACGGGGAGGTGTCCCTGCCCATGGCAATGGGTCTGGAACTGGATGATCTTAAGGTCCTTTCCAGCCCTGACTATTCTATGATTCTATTCCTGGCCTTTATATTTAACAGCACTTCACCCTCTCTGCTCTTCATTCGCTTGTGGATATTTTTGGACAGCAGCCATTGCCTCTCTGCTGGTTTTTCACTAGGCTGAGCTCTTCTGGTCTCTTATCATTGAACTTCCCATCCCACTGATGAGCTGCACAGCTTTCACTGCATCCAGCCCTGTTTGAGACCGTGTTTTGGAGCTGCACACACTTGCAGATGAGGGCTTGTAAAGCCTTACCCTTATTACTTCCCTCTTCTTTATGGCTTTGGCTCCCTGTGAATGCTCCATCCCTGGCAATGTTCAAGGCCAGGCTGGATGGAGTCTTGGGTGACACGATCTAGTGCATGCTGTCCCTGCCTGTGGCAGGGGGTAGGAACTGCATGATCTTAAGGTCCTTTCCAGCCCAAACCATTCTATGATTCTATGACCCTATGGTCTTTTCAGTGATGTCCAAGTCTTCCATGAGCTTGGTGATGCCTCTTAGACTTCCGTATTCCGTTTTTTCCCTTACTCTGTTGTGTCTGGCCAGTTACAGCACCTTAATGTAGTCGATCTTCAGGAATAGGCTGTGAGAACTCCATTAGAAACAGCTCTGTACACTCCCTTCTTCTCAGCAACCCCCCTCGCATCTTCCTCTGTGGCTGACAGCTCATCCTATTTCCTTCACCATCACCCCCAGCCTAACTACAGATTTCTCACCACACCAAGTTCTTTGCTGAAATCCTGGGAGATGACAGTAATTGGGATTTATTTCTATAAGCAGGGATTTTGTTAAAAGACCCACCAGCTTGCCTGCCATGGTCCTGCTGTTAATACTGTGGCATTTCATCTCGCGTACATGTCTTTGCTTTGTTCCCAGTTTACTTTGAACCTTGAGTGCTGTTGTAGCTGGACTACATGGAGTCTGAAGTTGCTTGGGTATCTATTTACATCACTGCGTATTGTTCTTCCTTCAGCCCAGGTACCTTATTTGCTGTTCTCCAGAAAGAAGAGAGAAATCAATAGCCTGTAATCCCATATCCTGGCTTAACATAGTTATTGGTATTCCCAACTAAATATTCCTGACTTTAAGCACTGTTTTTCCAAGGGAGACACGACATAGGTCATCTGGTCCTGCTGATTAAAACGTGTTAGATCTCAGACCGATGCTCAGCTTAACCAAGCTGTTTCCACTGGCCCAATGCCTGTCTCTCTCTGAATTGGCACCCTGTTCCTGTGCCCTGGCTGCAGCTCAGGCTCGCAGAGCAGTTAAGGTGAACACAAGAGCCCTTTGCTCTGACACCCAGCAAAGCCAGGACATCTGTGCCTGCCGTGCCCCAGCCGGTCCCCCTGCACTGAGGTGATTTCTAGGTAAACCGAAGCAAAACAAGGCACCAAGCTCCCTTCCCTGTGTCAAGCAGCTTTTCACTGGAGTCCAAACTCTCCAACTCTCCTCCCATGGGTATTGCTGGTTTCCTGGGAGGAGGAACCGCAGCCCATAGAGCCCATAGAGCGGTTCCTGGAATGCTCAGGGCATCAAAAGCGGAGGGTGAGTGGATCTGTTGGAACCTGAGTTTTCCCATGGGTGATGCAGAGGAACCCCACAGGAGCAGAGCCATCACTGTTGGGAGACCTGGAGAATACTGGGGATGTTTCTTAGCTCCTTGAGCTTGTTGCTTTACGGATCAAGGCCCTTTTTTGCACTGTGATATTTGGATAGACAACCGGCCTTCACTGCAATGGAGGCTGCACCTCTGGGTGCAGGTGCAGCCCCTCCGATGTCTTTATATTGGGCACCCTCCTACTCTGGGAATAGACTTCCAGACAAAACTGGGTTATGATGCAATTAAGACTGAGAAGATGAATCAGTGATTTTAAGGGGGGGGGGGGGAAGCCACCTTGCGAGGGAGGTGGCAGTGATCCCACATTGAGCTCTGCTCAGTGTTAAGGCAGAACAAACCAGATAGAGACAGTGGTTGGATGTGAGCACCTTAACTCTGCCCGGGAGCTGTGCCAGGCATTGAGGGCCACCGAGCTAGAGCAGCGTGATTAGGTGGTTAATGTCAATGCAGTTAAAGAACATTGTGGGTACCATGGCAACCTGCACTGGCCACCCGCTTGCTCTTGGAGTCAGGATGCTGCAGGAGCCTTAGAGGTAAATGAGCTGGGAGAGAAACTGCGCTGGTGAAGCATCAGGAGGATGCAACAGGCACTGTGCATGGGTTCATCCCCACTGGGGGTGGTTTTGTGTCCTCACTGATGTGGCTGCGCTTCTCATTTGTGCATGGTTGTTGAGTGTTTGAGGATAAATAGCTCAGAGAGCTGGACTGGATGAGCCCTAAATCAATAGAGAAGATGATGGGAGACTGGCAATAAATACCCTGGCAATTTTTCCCATGGCATTAGGAGAGGTTATGAGGTCTTCACGGTGGTGGCAATATCTCTGCTATGCCTGAAGGAAGATGCTGAGGTCTTTGGCTGTATCAGGATACAGACAGAAGAAGACAGAGGAGCACAAGTGCTGAAGATGAGCAATTACCTTGTGGTGCTCACACTTCCAGGTTGTCAGCACAGCCCCAAGGAGCCAGCTCAGCACTCGGAGTCCCGACCTGCAGAGGTAGTGACTGCACATCTTGGTTTCACCACTGAGTTTAATGAGGCTCAATGCACACATGGAGGGCTGGAGCTCCTGTCCCCTGGGGATGAGTGATCCTCTGGTCCCCCTTGGCTCAAGATCTCTTGCTCCTGGTTGTGGCACAGCAAACAACATCTTAGCATCTGCAAAGGTTGCTCCTGCTCCTGGGGAGCTTGCTAATGAGATGGTGAAGGGCTGTTGCTCTTCAGAGCAGATGTTCACTGGGAGCTTTTTCAGCCAAGGAATTGCTGAAGTTGTTTTACACAGCCCTGCTCAGGGATGTGGAAGTTAAACACAGGAAGGTCCCTGTAGGCAATGTACCTGCTGTTGTCAGCCAGCACACAGTGGAAATGAGCTGGTTTTGTACAGAAATGATGGAAGATCTGTTCCTTGTCACTTATGGGGTATTTCCATGCTTATCCATGGGTCCTTGCAGGAGATAACACCCGCTTCCACCCTGGTTCTCATGCCTGCTCCTCTGTGTTCAGCAGACGCTGGAGCTGGCAGTTTTGGTGAGATATTGCCAGAGTTTGTGTCAAAAAGCCTGCTGAAAAGCATAAACTGCCTCGCCACGGGCTCATAGGTGCTGCGGGGAAGGGAAGGTCGTTGAATTGTGCATGGACTGATCAGGTGCCTGGCAAAACTATCCCAAAGGGTTGGAGGCGGCTGTTGTCCTATGTTGTTCATTGCAGTGAAGTCTCAGAGTTGTTGCCCTGGCCTTGGAGCAGGGATTGTAAATCACAGAGCTGAGGAGAGGGAAACATGTTTATGTAGACTCAGATGAAAGACCCCTGAGGAACTCTGGAGATGGGTTATCTTGGTGTGGTCAGAGCTGTAGGCATGAGAAAGAGCACAAGTGATGTGCCAGACGCCGATAACATTTGCTTTTTCCCAGCTTGAAGTTACACTGAGCTGTTTTTTTTGCTGCCTAAGCCCTTCTATCTGCCCTTTCTTCCTTTCATTCCCAAATAACAGACTCTAGAGGCATCTCAGTTCCTTCACGTCAGAGCCAGAATCTGAATTAATAATGTGCTAAGAAAATAAAGACGGTTCAACAGACTTTAAATCAAGGAGAGAGCAGCATGTTAAAGAGTTTGAACAAATCACATTACTTTGGGCGCAGTTTTAAGGCTGGCAGAAATAAATCTCCCAGCAAATTATTGATGGTGACACGTTCTTTCGGAAGGAGCCTGCTCAAGGGATGCTCCTCTTTATCATTAGGCTCTCAGTGTGAAGGACCAGATTAATGTGTCCCAGCGAAGATGTCAACACAATTTGTGTCCCAAAGCCTCCGTGTCACCTGGGCTGCCGCATCATTTGAATATCTGGTGAAAACCATCTTGCTTTTGTGGATGCCTTCTCCCTTTGCCGTTGTGTTCGGCCTGGGTTCGGCAGAACCACTCCCAAAGCCAGGCAGAAGATGGATCCTCCCAAGTGGAGGAGGATGGGTCAAGAGCCCGGCTCTGGGGGCCTCAAGCTCTGTGAGCCTGCCCAGATACCACTCTTTACTCAGCAGCTACATTCCAGCTTAACAAGAAGGAAGGCAGAGAAGTTAATTTATTGCTGCAGATGACTTTGAAGTAATTAATTGATCTTGTCAAAGGCAAGGGATAATTTCATGGCTGTGTAATCCCAGCAGAAAGATACTTCTTGTCCCCTGACAAGGCAGCTTTGATAGAGCTATTTCACTAGCACATGCTGGAGTCAGAAAAGGGACATCTTATTTAATGCTTCACACTAATTAGAGTGAAGCAATCGTGTTCCCTCTCTGCCCCAGGGGGGGCTCAGCATGTACCACACAGGTAGGGAAGGTCCCTCGTGCCCAGCAGGTCTCAGCATCCTTGTATGGACCTGGTTGGGACAAAACGGAGCTGGAAATGAGAAGATTCCTCACCATTGGATGAGGGAAAGGGGGATGAAAGCAACTTCCCATCTCAGGTGGAGCAGAGCTTCTGCTTCAAGGACTTTCAGCAGGCCCATTCTGCAACTCTTGCAACATTGTCTTCCTCAGTGGTCCTGTGCGCTGGGTTTGGGGTAAAAAGTGCAGGTTTCCCCTCATTTTCTTTGTAGCGCCAGGGCTGCCTAGTGGCTTCTGTTGTAAAATCATATATTGATTGCTTGTCACCATGCCCAGCTCTGTCTGTTTACAAGCGCTTGCTGTGCATCCACCACAGGGCACGGTGGGTTATTGAAGGGAAAACCTTGGCTCGAATGAAAGTAAGAGGAAACTCGCGTTTCCTTCTTGTTGCAAATAAAACCCTGTGTCATGTAGAACCAAGACACAGCAGTGAATTCCAATTCATTGGCCCATCTTTGTCCATGGGAAGAAAACATCAGTTCACTTATCTGCTAAGAGGAGAGCAAAACCAGTAACGAATTCCTCCCAACCCTCTGTGCTTAGGGATGTGAATCTTCAGCGTTCCGGGAGCTTGGCTCCACCGTAGCAGTAGTGAAGGGGTTTTGCATTCCAGGCAGGGTTGGATGCAGCGTGTGGACCAGCAAGGCCAAACACTGAAAGAGGAAAATAAACAGAGACATTGAACAGCTGCCCAGGCATAGGAAGAAAGAGTGAGTGCTTCTGTCATTGATTGCTGTATCATAATGCTGTTACAGAAGGGGCTTAATTGGAGTGGCTGAGGAAGCCTTCTGTCTGGCAAATCCCGGCTTTCAAGTGGCTTGACCTTGTAACATCAGTAGCGTTCCTTAGCTGTGGATTTGGGGACTTAATCCAGCAGCTGTCAATAACCTGGCCAGCTCTTTGGCATTTTGGGGCTGTTCAGCCTGGAGAAAAGGAGCTGTGTGGAGACCTCAGAGCAGCTTCCAATGTCTGAAGGGGGCTATGAGGATGCTGGAGAGGGACTCTTCATCGGTGACCATAGTGATCTGCTTCAAAAGAGAGCGCTGATTTGCTTGAAGCCTGGTCTTTGGTGATGGCTCCAAATTTGCATCCCAGCCCCGTGAGCCTCTTCCTCTTGGTCACTGGCAGCGGAGCAGTTTAACTTCAGTAGAATTATATGGGCTGAGCTGGATGAAGTTAGTTGATTAAGTAGGAGATCTCAATAGTCCATTATCAACAGTCTATTGACCATTGCCAGCCAACAAAGCCAAAGCAACCGGTGGCACATCCATCCTGGATTATCTTAAGACTGTCTCTTAGGTGGAAGATGTGATAGCAGCAGTCTCTGGGAGCAAGGAGGAATGCCCTCTGAGGTGCTTCTGCCTTACCTGATGCAAACAGACACAGAATGTACAGGTTTGGGGCCCATGGCAGCTGCTCTTGCCACCTCTGCACTTGTTTGCTCACCCACCAGACATGGCCTAGGATCTGTGTCCCAATGCTCTTTCATAGAACCATAGAATCACAGACTGGCTTGGGTTGGAAGGGACCTTAAAGCACATCCAGCTCCAACCCAAGGCAGGGACACCTTCCACTGAACTTCCCTGGTCCTCTCCAGGGCTGACAGTGCCTGTGGCAGTCTGAAGCTGCAGAGGACTTGGAGGTGCCACTGTCATGAACTCTACAGGTGCTGGAGTGTCTGAAGGACCATGGTTCCTTCCCTAAACCCATAACGGTTAAGGGAAGCACTTGGTAGCTACTGAGCCAGGAGGATACACAGGGAGAAGTCGCAGTACTGAGAGGTACCAAAGAGCAGATCAACTTCAAAGCATCATTCATGTTATCCATAATAGCTCTGCAAACTGGACTTGGCTCGCAGGAAGAGCAATGAGGTGCAATTCTCTGCTTGATCAGCTGCCATTATAGAGGAGTCAGCGGCTCCCAAGTGCTTCGGGTGAGTGTAGGGAAGGACACTCTTTCCTCATGGTCACCCGAGTGCCAACGTGGCACTGGGGTGTCCTCAGACCTTGGGAGCCCTTGGAAAGAATGGTCAGGTCAGGACTTGACAGGAAAGGGGACGGGAATGTGCCATCAGCCCTGCCGCTCTCAGGGGATAAAGAAAGGGAATCCGTGCATCCGACCTGGCCCCATCCCCACTCCTTGGCCATCTGCAGCAGCTCAGGACATGGCCTTCAGGCCAAGAAGCTTTCCAGGGTTGTGCAGCCCTCCGGAGGCAGCGCTTGCTGCAATTCAGCCTCACCTTAAGTCAGAAGAGATTTTTGTGTTAATTGCCATTGGCAGCTACATTAAAATCTTTACCAGGTGAAACCTGCATGAATAAAGAATGGCTTTCACTGAGCCATAGGCAACTGGTTTGGCTTTGAACTGGAACATCCAAGTGTGCGTTTGCAGTCCCTGTCCTCAAAGACAAGCCCAGTCATTCCATGCCACGGGGTTTTACCCAGTGTAACCAGTGCAGTATTTCACAATAGCCCTTTGTCAGCACTAAAAAAAGAAGTGCTTAGATCCCTTTCTGAACTGCATTGCATTTCATAGGTGAATAGATTTTTGATTAGAGGAACACTCTGCTTTTTGCTTTCAAAAGTGCTTGGCTGAGATAATGCAAAGGCTGAACCTCATTTAATTATCAAGTCTTGTAAGTCCAGGCAGAACAAACTCTCTTGCTGTCTTCATGGTGCAATTAGTTAATCCAAAGCCTGGACCAGCCCCCCTGATGCTTTGCTGGGATGGTGACTGTGGTGCAGTATTAAATCCGTGCTCTGAAGTGCACTCAGAGTTGATAGTTCTGATTGCCAGAGTCTTTCCTGTGCCTCGGGGAACGTGTGTCCTGTGCTTCCTCAAGGCTCATCCAGCTTTTCCTATTCTAAGAGGTAAAACCTTCAGCAAAAGGATATCCTCCAACTCTTACGCCTTTCCAAGGAGTTAGGACAGGGTGGGAAGCTCCCACCAGCTGTGTACTTCTGAGCAGACACTTCAGGAGCTGGGGAGGAAGTCCAGGACCAAGCTGTTAGAGCGGCTGGAGTTGGACTTCCAGCACAGAGAAGGCTCCTCTTTACCTGCTCAGGGCCAGAGGAATTGGGTACGGGGCTGCAAGCCCCATCCTCCTTCATTGCGAGGTTTCATTGTTTTCTTGCATCATTTTGTAATGGTGATTCTTTTACATGTTGCATCCCTGTTGAAAGTGGCGGGATACAGCTGGAATCTTTACCTCCATGCAATCAGCTTACACATGCACCCATCCAACTGCCTGCAGGCATCTTGGGAGGCAGAGCAGAGATGTTCCTGCATGCACTACAGGTTCTGTGTTCTCTAGGGCCTGGTGTCCTGTGTATACTGGAGCTGGAGAGGGGTGCTTCATCGGGGGCTAGAGGGGTGATGGGTTCACACTGAAACAGGGCAAGTTCAGGTTGGATCTAAGGCAGAATCTGTTCCCTGTGAGGGTGCTGAGCGCTGGCACAGGGTGCCCAGAGAAGCTGTGGCTGCCCCATCCCTGCAGTGCTCAATCCAGGTTGGACACAGGGGCTTGGAGCACCCTGCTCTGTGGAAGGTGTCCCTGCCCATGGCAGAGGTTGGAGCTGGAGGGGCTTTAAGGTGCCTTCTAACCCAAACCATTCCAGAATTCTACGATCCTTTGTACAAGCCATGGCTTCACTATAAGGGGGTGCAGGGGTAATTTGGGGAATCCACACGTGTAGTCACTAAAGCTGCTTTTTTGCTCATCCTGCTGCTGCTCTCTTGAGGGAGAAATCTGCTCTCCCCACACGAACCCCAGAGCTGGAGGGTCCTGCACAAGGTCTATTGAAGCCTTACTCCAATGGGGTCTTTGCCTGCATTCCTGGCTCTGGACCAGAGGAGACCTGCTTGCTCTCTGCCAGATGCCACCATGCAGCACAGTAGAATTTGCTGCCACTGTCACAGCAAGGGATGAGCCCAATGCCTGATGTGGGTTTGTGCTCCACAGCAAGCCAGGGTCTACACCACCCCCAGGCTCTGCTGCTGCTGCCCCATACTCTGTTCCCTGCGCTGTTGGGATGCTGCAGGCTGCACCGCTGCGTGCTCAGCACTCTTCTGCTCCTCTTGGCTCTCCCTCAGTGCGAAGCGCCCAGTCGGTGTCACAGATGAAGCCTGCTCTGCTGGAGGCAATCCCAGCAAGGGAAATCCTGTCCGCCCCACACCATGGCTCAGCTCCTGGAGAGCTCTCAGCTGGAGTAATTGTGTTTGCACAAACAACCCTCGTCAGTTTAAAGAGGATAAAATCAGCAGGAGCTCATTGAAATGCAGCCACGGTCTCCACCCAGAGCAGAGCTGCTGTCACAGTCTGACACGGGAGCAACTGGACCAGAGGATGCCCTGGGGGGCATGGTCCTTCCTGGGCTGATGCAGGGGGCTGGCTGCGGCCTGGGTGTCCAGAGCATCTCTGTGCATTGCACCCAGCTGCCTTCAAGAGAGGAGAAAGGCTGGAGGAGGCATTGAGGACCCCTCTGAATAGACTGGTAGCAAAGTCTTCTTCATAGGAAGCAAAGGGACCTGGAGAGGGGTTGGTTTGCACTCCCTTGTCCTCACGGCCCAGCAGCCTGGGGAAAAGAGTGATGAGGAAAGATCCAATCACTCTGACAGATGTGGTGGGCAAATGAGGCACCACGAGGAAACCGTAGCAACATCTGGAAATGGGGACCACTGATGCCATCATCTCAGGGACTCCCTGCGAGCTCTCTGCATCCCAGGAAGCTGGATTGCTGCCTCAGCCTGGGGCGGGAAGGTGCTCGTGGGGCTGCAGTGGGGTTCTGCTGTACCTCGAACATAGAATCACAGAATCAGCCAGGTTGGAAAAGCCCTTTAAGCTCCTCCAGTCCAACCGCTCCCAGCACTGCCAAAGCCATCACTGCCCCATGGCACTGAGGCCTCAGCTCCATGATGTGTGAGCACTGCAGGGATGGTGACTGCAGCACTGCCCTGGGCAGTTCCAATGCTGAGCACCCTTTGGGGCAGGAATTGCTCCTCAGCTCCATCCAACCCTGCCCTGGTGCAGCTGAGGCCGTTTCCTCTTGTCCCATCCCTTGGTCCTTGGGAGAAGAGACATCTCCATGGCCAGCTGCATCCTCAGCATCTCTGATGCACAGCCCCTTGTCCTGGGTGCAGCAGGCAGTGGTCTGGGTGGCAGGGGTCTGCCTGCATAACAGAGATGCTGTGCTTGCTCCAGCACATCCCAGGCTTCCAGGACTGGGGCTGTGGGTTTGGGATAGGCACACTGTGGACAGACAGAGGTTTTGGATGCATTGCCCTGGGGATTAAAGGGTCTTTCACAGGGGTAACAGAGGGGTTCAGGAGCTTAAGACCAAGCTCAGCCCCCAGCCCTGTGCTCTCCCATGGTCTGGCATTCCCAGGCAGGCAGCTCAGGAAACTTCTCTCGTCTCCAATTGCTGTGCTCCACCTTTTATTCTAATTGATTCTGCATCGCCATAGGAACCCGCTCCAGCGTGAGTGAGGAGCAGCTGCCTTCCCTTCCCTTCCCTTTCCCTTCCCTTCCCTTTCCCTTCCCTTCCCTGGGAGCCCCGGGAGAGAGGCGGCTGCTCCTTCCCTCGAGATGGCAAGTGATGGAGCCGGGATTCCACGCCAGCCAGGTACCATCCGTGCCCCATCCATCCCCTCTGGAGCACTCATGGGGAGCAGAGCTGGGGAGTGCGGGGGGGTGGGGTGGTGGTGGTGGTGGTGTAGTTCCCTCTGTGCTTGGCTGCCAGGGACCCCCCCATCCCTCACAGTGGTGGGCACAGGAGATGGGACCGGTGCTGTTTGTGTGGTGCTGGGGTCCAGTGGAGCTTCTGATGGATGGAGAGGGCAGGAGGCTGGGCTTTGGGGGATGGATGGGAGCAAGCTGTCCGGGGGTGGGGGGGTGTATCTTCTTCCCGGTGGGCTTGGCTTGGCAGCAATGGGTTTTCCATGTGTGCGGGGATAACCATGGAGAGGAGGCATGTGAGGGTGTGCTGCAGAGCCCTGTGCTTGGCTGGGCTTCCCATGCCCTCCAGGGAGACCAGGGATCACTGAGCCCGGCATTTGAAGGCAAGCATCTCCCTGTGGCTGAAGGGTCACCCCTTTCCCTTGCAAGAAAGAGGATGGGACACCCCTCACACTCCGTGTCGCATGCTCCTGCTCTGGCTTAATCCCCTTGGTTCTCCCCTCCATGCCTGTGGTCTGCCTATCTTCCCCTGGTCCTGTGAAAGGATATCTCCTGGACCCCTCATCCATCCACATGCTGAGCCCTCACAGGGCCAGGTGATGGAGAGGGGTTCGTGAAGGACCCCCCTGAATCCTTCTGTAGGTAATGAGCATTAGCAGACAAGGAGCTCTGGTCCCTGGGCACTGCTGCCCCTGGGCATCCGCCCACTGTTTGCCTGTGCAACCCACCCATAGGTGGTTCAGCCACAGCCAGGCTGATGCAGGGGGGTCTCAGCATCCCTCCTGGACCACAGTGTTGTCTGTATGCGTATATAACCCACCCTGATGGGGACAGGGGAATGTCTCCCTGCCAGGGATGGTCAGTGCAGGGTGATGGAATTAAGGCTCGAACGCCTTCCTGGCAGTAATAAGAGGAAAGCTGGGGAGGAGAAGTTGGACACACTGGATTCCTGAAATGGGAAACAACTTTGGTCCTGCTGGGCCTGGGTGTGTGCTGAGGATGGGCAGAAAACATGGCCCCTGTGTGAGTCCTGCATCAGCAGCTGGTGGCAAAGACAGGAGCAGATTCCCAGGGATAACGCAGCACCTTGGCTTTGGGATGTGCAGGAAGGGAAGACAGAAAAACATGAGGATAGCCCCAGCCCTCTTTGCTTACAGGGCCAGGGCGCATCCCATAAAGAACCTGAAGTTCACAACGTGCTTTATTATGGGGCAGAAACACTTCTGAGGGCACAGTGCAGCTCCAGGGGTCTGCACCCGTTGGAAGTTCAGCTTCCCTGGTTGTGCTCACGCTGGCAGCCACGCCGTGTGAGCAGCAATTCCAGTGGGATTCATTCGCTTGACCCAGCAGCAGCAGTTACTGGAAAAGGCAATGAATTCATGAGCAACATGGGACAGTGCCAAGCACAAGGGTGCACTTCCCAGAAAGGCATCCAGCTGCCTCCATCCCAGACGGATCCTGTGGCGAGTGGATCCGCCTTCGGTTTTGGGATGCAGCAGTGGAAGGAGCTGGGGAGCACCGCATCCCTGCCGCACCCGCAAGCAAATCCTTTCCCCATCCCTAAGGAGCTTCGGTCCTAGAAACCCTTCTGCTTGGCAGATCCTATTTGCCTGCAGCCCTGGCGAGGGCGGTTGCTGTTGGATCTCCCTGGTGATCACATTTGCTGTCTGATGGCAACAGGCGGCTGTGTACCATGTGCAGCACTGCAAGGGATATTTACCAAGGGGAGCCCACGGGGCCTGCGAGGTCCCTGGCTCCCAGGGAGCAGCAGATGGGCTCCAAGCCCTTTGCCAGAGCCCTGTGTTAGCACTTGTGCCACATTGCCCCCCCTGCCCTGTTCATTTTGACCGCAGGACCGGCTTCGTTTCACATCCCCAGGATGCTGGATGCAGCATTTTGACTCTTACTCCTCCACATCTCAGATATGGGGAGCAAGAGCAGAGTTGTCCTTTCCAAAGCAGGGCTATTTTAGCACTGGCCTGATGGATTCGCTCCAGTTCTTCTTCTGTGTGCAGTCATTTTAGTCTGGTCTCTATAAAATCTTCATTTGAATTGAAGCATTTTAGCCCCTCCTGGCTCGCCTCCATCAAAACTGGCTCCACTTTCTGCTTTGAAGACTGAAGTCTCATTTCTCATTGTTATGTAATTGTAAACGTCTATTTTGGGGTATAAAAGCACTAAGTTGGGTTTATTTTCAAGTGTGTAAATTGGATAATTCCCCCGTTGTTGGACGGCATTCCTGACACCTTGTAATGAAACCCTGCTCTGCTCTGCCTCGTGTCGTCTTCCAGTGTCATTCTTTGAGCAGATCAACCCTTTCGGGTGCAGTTCTGCTTTATTGTGCACATCATGGGGCTCTTTTTGACCCCCTAGTGAGAAAACACACATTCTACACCCAGCGCTGGGATCCCCTCACCATCCCCTCTGCATGCATGGAGCATGGACTGTGCACTAATGCGGAGCGAAGCGCGGCTGTGCCAAGGCTCCAGGCTTCATCTTTTATTTGCTAGTGGGTGTAAAGTGTTTGGAGGAGGAACAGATTTGTTTGAGCAAGGTTACTCTGCTGTAAATTGGAAGTAAGCAATACCCAAAATGTTAGCATCCAGAAATTGCTTTCTGGCTGACACAGGAGACTTTCTCCAGATGCTTTTCCTAATTAGGCTCCGATTCTGCTTTGGACACTTCCAATCCCAGCCTGGTTTGGGTTGAAGGGACCTTAAAGCTCCTCCAGCTCCAACCCCTGCCATGGGCAGGGACACCTTC
>JANRGW010042060.1:0-20810 GCA_024733675.1 Psilopsiagon aymara
CCCCCCCCCCCCCCCCGCCCATAATTGTCAGTAGTAGATGTTGAGAATTGACAGTTCCCATGAGCTTTTCTCATTACATGAGCTGTTGTGTGAATCGATCTGGGGTTTAGGTAAAACTCCATTTGAACAGAAGCACCAACCCATTTTGAAGCCAGCCTGTAAAAATGAGGTTGTCACTTCACTGTATTTGCTGCTCTTTCCTGGGGGGAGGCAGACAAGACAACACTTCCAGAATAGCACAGAGGGTGAGTGTCCGTGGCTTCCTATATGTAGCATTTTGGAGAAGGAAATAGTTAAAACCTGGCAGCTAAGCAGTGGGTCAGTGAAGGGGAATCTTTGTACAAGAGGTTTCTGGGATAGATCAAAACTTTCCTAGCTGAGGCACATGCCTTTCATTTCAATGGCCTTTTACAGCAAACAGTTACTAGGGAAAAGGAAAATAATGGAATACTATAAATGGGTTTTTTCATCTACCACTGCAGATAGCTTGTATTCGCAAGCTGTGGTTTGGTCAAGGAGCTACCACAGCTTCTTCCTGTGGGGTGCACGTGCTCCCAGATGAGCTGGGTAGTGTTTCACCCTGTTAAAGATCCATTAACCCACAGGGTGAGCCAGGCTATGGGAGCGTTCTGATGCTTAATTGAGGTTTAGTAGCATACCTCCTTGAAATCTGTCATTCCCTATTCTGTCTCCCTTTCCTGCTAAAGCTGGGAGCAGTAGCATGTCCTACCCTTTCCCAGCTTCCCAAGAGCTCCTTAAGTTCCCTTGTCTTTTCTCTTTACCTGATGTTCTTGTCCTTCTCCCCCCTCCACCCCTTAATCCTTCCTTAGCATCTTTCATCATCATTGAACTATAAGGTAGAACTCATCATTCTGTGCCAGATCAGGAATCTTTTGCATGGGGAAGGTGTGGGGAGAGAGAGAAATTTGAAGAAATAAAAGGTTTTATTTTGCATGGAGAATTGGCAGCCTTCATGTGCCAGCTTCAGGCACAACTAATACTGGGCTGCTTTTGCACAGGGGGGCGGTTTAAAGGAATACACCTTTTGCTAGAAATACTAGAACTTACTCTTCTCTCATTTCTCCTTTACCATCTTCAAAATACCTGCACCAGATTCCTTTTACTGGCATTCCTTTTTCGTGTCTTTAAGGATAACAGCTAGTGGAAAAAGTTCTTTCCTGTTGCTTTCTTTTCTGTGTGTGTGCAAATAGTGCTGGTGTTTTGCAATTCTATCTGTGGATCTGAGAACACTTTGCAGAGACGTGTTAATTGCAGGTGGTCTTAAAATGTTACTGGGATGAACAGAAAAATAATGGTAATGACCTCAGAGAAAGACTCTGATCTGATCTTTAAACCCTGTTGGTAGGCCAGACTTCAGCCATGGTTGTACGCTCCCCAGAAGTTGTCCTCTTACTCTGGTGAATAGTTTCTTAAGACAGAAATATTAGTCCTGTCATAGCTGGGTGTGCAACATCTGTACTGCTCTGCAGCCTGTCAGTGTCAGCATTGCATGGAAATGTGGCCAGCTGCCTTGAAGCACAGTAATTCCAGATCTTGGGAGCAGTAGTATTTTACAATACATAATGGTACTTTTCGCGATTGGTAAGGTGCTGTGGTATAAAACACAGCACGATGTGGTTGCAGCTCTTTCTGGGTTTCTCTCTTGGTCTCCCGTAACTCTGAAATGGCTTGGTTTAAAAACGTTTGGCAGGCTTCTTACATATTTCATTTCATTGAAGGTGGGAAAATGTCCAGCCAGTGATTGATGGTTTTTTGGAGTTTGTTCAGACATTTTGCTTAGCTGGGATGGAGAGGGTTCTTACGTTTGAATCCCATCCAGCATTCCCTGTGCTGCAGAGCTCCTGCTGGCTTCTTCCTGACTTTTGCTCCTACATTTATAAAGAAAAAAGAGAGGGAGAGAAGCAGCAGCACAAAGTACCGCACACCCAAAATGCTGCTGTGGATTCTGTGAAAAGTAGAACTTCACAACAGGCGGTTTCCACTGTGTGTCTTCCTTTTAACCATTGTCTTGTGGCACTGCCCAGGGTCCTGTGCTGTGCTAGGGGTTTTCTTGTGCAGTGCTGCCAGATGAGATGATTAAAATATGAAGAGTCACTGTTAGTGGGCAATTCCATGAAATTTCCAGTGAAAGTCAAAAAGCTTCCCAAGTTAAGGATTTCTGAGGACCCCATTAAGTTGTATTCTGAAGCTTGTGTTAAATGCTCAGCCTGAACTGGGACCTCATTCCAGGAAAGATAGGTGTGAGCATCCCTGAGGGATTTGGGGAAGAAGCAGATTTTCAACAGCATAGCAAAAATGACAGCTAAAACCTTCCTGATATCCTTGCAGAACTGGGTTTGGAAAACTGACTTAGAATGCAGGCCTGGTTGCATCCTTAATGCTGGAGCAGCTTTTCAAGCAGCTCTATAATTTGGAATGTGAGTGACGTCAGTTCTTCTGGCCATCTGGTTAGAAAATCTAGTTGTAACTGAAAATATCCAGCCCTTTTTTTCTCCATTGCTAGGTGGTGACTACACACTTATGTAATTTAACAGCTCAAATTCTTTTCCATTCTGGTGATCTCTTCACGAAGTCATAGCAGAGGGGATGCTACTGGAAGGATCTCATCAACCAATTCAACATGAGAGCTTCGTCAGCTGCAGAGGAAAGTACAGGGCTGTGGGTTAGAAGATAGGATTCTGTTTGAACTGGTGCTAGCTTCATATGTGAGCTTGGACATGTATATTCCCATTTTCGTACCTCAGTTTCCCACCTTATGAAACAGTAATAATGACACTTCCTATCTTACAGGCATTGTTAGCATCTAATGAGTCATGCTAGAAAGGCAGCAAGGTATTGTTATAATTGCTGCCTGTGGTGTTCTGCTCATTCCCTGCTTTTTCTTGTTCTTTTTTCCCTATTTTTTTTTTTCTCCTCAGCACATCCAAACATCCCGTTCTAATGCTGTTCTTTAAATACAGACCCTCACTACTCCTTGTGCAGAGGTTCTAGGCTTAGAAAATGGTATTGATGAAAAATATGCAGGAAAATGCACTCGCTGATGGTGTATGAAAAATAAAGGGAAGCCATTTGATAAAGCCTTTTGAATAGCAAAACTCAGAAGAGCCCAGGACCAGGCTGTAAACTAAGCAACTGCAAACACAGCCCTACAAACTTAATATTCATATAAAACATTGCCTTTGATTCACTGGGGTTTGTAGTCAGTAAATTTTCCAAGCAGAATAACCACAACACCACGTGCTTCATCTTAATATCGAGCATTTCCTCTAATTTTTGATGGAAAAGTTAAATCTTTTTGTATTATTGATCCCAGCAGAGTCCTGAGCCAAGCACCCTTTCAGGTCACTCCATGCAGCTGAAACACCAGCCATTGTTAGTGACCATGAAAAAGAGAACTGGTATCACCAGGGAAAAGTGTGATAGACAATTTGCCAGGGAGGAGATGGACTTCTGGGATCCAGGGGGAAAAAAAAAGGAAGGATTTTTTTGTATTTTCTTTTGAGATTCTCAGTCCATGCATATTAAAATTTATCTTGGAATGGAAGGAACTACTCCATTTTATTGTTCCAAGGAGTGAGTGAGGGGGGCAGCATTAAAAACCAAATGATAAATAGAACAGAAAACATCTTGCTCAGTGAAAAAAAGAAATTATCACTGCCCCATCCCCTTTCTTTAAAGCAAACAAACTCTTCATGTTGAGTTAGAGGGGTGTAGAAATGTAAAATCAGTCAGCACATCTACTACAGGAGTAACAGGCACTGCTGCAGGTGCACCGGGATTTGAACACAGGGACTTTGGTAAAAGACTTGGCTCTGTAACTATGTGGTAGCTCACCCTTCAGTGATGTAGGGAGGGAAGGCTGTGTCTCTGAGTGGAAAGCTAAAGTAAACTCAAAGTTTACTCTGGCATTAGAGGGATATATGTCTGTTACTGTAGAGGATCTCAAGTACTGTATATTTGCTCCCTGACATGTTTGCTTCTGCATCACCTCTCCTGTGCTCTTCAGAAATAAATGGGCAGGATCAGTTGTCAGTGAATAAACAACAAAGGAAAACTCCCAGTTTTAAGGAGGATTGTGATGAGCATGGAATGTCCTCATTTGTGTCATACCAGAAACATTCCCTATACAGTTACACTTCACCTTCCCTTAAAGCTTTCCCACCTGTGATGGAAGCGACCATTCAGCTGGCCAGAGCCCCCACTTCTGGGGAACAGCAAATCTTCATATTGCATCTCTGGTTGTAATGCACCATTTTTGTACCTCAGTACTGAGCTCTAGAGCTTACATTTCTTTTCCTAAAGTGCTAGAAAGAATGATTTCATATTAGGGGATAAAAAAAGGAGTGGAAATTACTCAGTGGTTAGGTTTAATTGTTATGAATCCTTACAGTGTTTCATGAGAAAATGTACCAAGGAGATGTGCACTACAGTGGGAAATGTGATGGAAAGGTATAATTTGACCACCTACCACTAGGCAGCTGAAAAGTAATTCTAAGGGCTGCCTGCCTATCAGGATTAATCACTATTTCATTATTGAAAATACCTTCTTTGTCACTCCTGCAATCCCTCTTGACGGGCTCTAGGCATCAGAAGGTGTTTGCTGAAGGTAAACAGGAGTTACAGTCCAAGCTGTGCCTGTAAGGCTCAGGGAACACCTTTTGTTTGGTGCAATTCTGGAGTATTTTGCTGTGGAAAAGCCTTGGTAGAAGAGTGGGGAAGCTCTGGAAGGGCAGGGTACTCCCAGGGCAGAGCAGCATCCCTCACGAGACAGTTTATGGCCTCCCTGTCTAGCCATTTACCTCTAACTGAACTCTGGCGATGGACGTGGCCAAGTGTTTCATTTGGACAAGAAAAAAAGAGCATTATTGAAAGGGGCTGACCTCTCCATCACCCTGTTCTGTTGTCATGGTGCTTTTATAGCATTTCTCTCGACCAACCCCTTCCCTTTTCTAAAACACAATGATTCCCCTCCTCCTCTCAGCTTGTCCTCCCAGGAGACTTGATGGTTTCTCTTTATTTTCACAGACACCTGCACTGCTGTGTTCGTCCCCTAAAACCTTGTGAGCTTCTGACAGAAGGTCAAATAATCAGCATTGGTCCATCAGCAAAGCTTGGAGGCACTGGTTGTCCCTCCTGCCTGGGCACTCAAGCCGTGCCTCAGTGATGGCTTTTCTCCTTTGCTCCAAGAAGAGCAGCTGAGGGTGTTTGGCAGGGCACTTGCCCTCCCAGAGCATTTATTTTATAGACAGAGGGGCTTTTAGTTGATAGAGCAGGGAGTCTTGTGCCCTTCCTCGTCTCTAAAATCCATTTTGGTAGCAGGAAACACCCCTGTTGAGCCCAGCAGTCCTTCTCAAAGCTCACTGTTACTGTATTGAGGCACAAGGCTGTCACACTGATGAAGTCATTCAGGCAGAGTGGATCTGCTCTGGGCATCTAGGTAAGTGATGGGCAGAGAAAGTGTGGCCAGAGTGACTGTGTTATTCTGAGTGGAAAAAGTAAGGCTGAAAATGAATGATTTCATTTCCTTAAGCATGTGGTAACCATGGCTTTGTCAGTACTGTTGTAACAGTGGAAATCTCGATTATATTTATTTTTTTTTTACTGAAATTTCTAGCAAGTCCATAGAGTGCTTTGTTTAAAATGACAATATTTGGAACAATGCTGTGTTTCTGTGGATCTGTATTGTTATACACTGGGTACACAAAGCAGCACTTGACCATTTTCAGGGGAAGCTGAGGTGCCTTGGACCTCATAACTTGCATTAAAGAGCTTTGGTTGTTACTGAATTCCAGGGATTAGTCTATATTCTGTGTGCAGCAAGGTACCTGTCCTAATTCAGTATATTTTGCACAATCAGGACCTTTTGTGCGTCAGAAATCAGTAGCATACAGCTGGTACTGTACTTGGGCTGGGATCCTCAATTGGCCTCTTTGACAGTTGGAAACACTTTAAAATCAAGTAGTGATGCTGCAGTCACAAGGGGTTAATTTTGATCATCAGTCACTCAGGTGAAACCTGGACTGGTAAGACAGCCTCTGCACAAGTTGTATTTCTGCTGTTTTCATATTAGACTGTGCAAATCTGAATCTTCGTAGTAATCACACTTAGGGATGAGGCTTGAATATAAGCCAGTGAAAAGAAG
The DNA here is from genome assembly GCA_024733675.1 of Psilopsiagon aymara. Classification (NCBI taxonomy): domain Eukaryota; kingdom Metazoa; phylum Chordata; class Aves; order Psittaciformes; family Psittacidae; genus Psilopsiagon; species Psilopsiagon aymara. The sequence goes on from JANRGW010042060.1 coordinate 6,164, forward strand.
AAAGACAAACCATTGCCAGGTTCTCCCACCAGCCATGTCACTGGCTTATTGATGACCTGAGGGCTGGAAGCCAAGTTGCTCAGCCTCCAAGAGACCCAGGGAGGGTGGAGGGATGGAAGAGGAGGGGGGATGCTTGGACTGTGCTGAGAGAACCAAACAGAAAAATTGATTGTTCCTTTAATGTGATCTGGCATAAGAGAAAGTGGAAGTAGAGGACAGAGGAAAACTGCAGCCTCAGCGCTACATTGGAAGTGCTGTGACTTTATGGAATGTATTGGTGTCCTCTTCCTCTCCCAGAGATGAATCTGTAGAGTCCTATCAGGGAAAAAGAAAACCAGGGAAGAGAGAATGTGTACTTCAGTTGCACAGTGTCCTACTAGGACGTGGGTCAGACTGTTGGTGATTTCTGCAGAACTATAACCTCCTCTTAATGACGCTGTCAAGAAACCCATCAGAATGGGTAGAATCGCAGCTAAAGCAGGTGAAATGGTTTAGGCATGTGGGTGGAATGGTAGAACCTTCTGTAACTTGTGTGTGACAGCTAAACGAGTTTACACAGGGATAACTTAGTTTATTTGTGATCTGCATTTTGGGTGCAGGTAAAACATCTTTGCCAGCAAGAAGAAGTTGGCCTTCACTGTCAGGTTACTACACACAGGCTGTCTGTATATTAGGAAAAATAGATTGTTTTGTGTTTCTGAAGCAGAAGGTTATTTTTGTCCTACTGAAAAATGTATTCATTAAGAGAGATTTATTCATTAAAATAATCCTTCAGCCTCATTGTTTCATGTGGAGGAGAAAACACCACCAAAATAAATGTGACTTATGCATGAGGCATTGAAGTTATGTCTGAGATATTAACAAATCCTGGTCAGCTGACATAAATGAGCTGGCAGAAGAGATGCTTAAACATTGCTCCTTGGAACAGTGGTCAGTCTTGTAGAGGGTTTCCACCAGGTTTTTGAGGCTATTTAGACATTTATTTCTCTCTATGGAAGTCTCATCCATGAACCTGGTTAAACTTAGGAAGTGTACTGGTTTCCTACAGTGTAGGTGTTGAAGTCTGTGCTAAATGATTGATTAGTTGATGGGTTTTGAAGCATGTACTTTAGGATGTATTGAAGTCTGAAAGTGCCTTTCAGTTGACTGCCAGAGAATCTACACAGTTATCTCCAGTGTTGACGAGTCCATTGAAAATATCTAAAAGCAGATGGTATCTCACCTATGGTGAAGCTGATGTTAGATAGCCATACTCCATATACAAGTGCTCAGGTTAGAACTTGGCACATTGACTGTTTGAGAACATAGTGAAGAGATCTGTCATGCTGGATCAGGCTACAAATAAGTTTGGTCCAGCATTTTAGATGAGATGTGTCAGGAAAAGGAGCCAAAAAAAAGGGCAACTCTCGTGCAGTGGTTTCCACAGCTATGTCCTGCCGTAGTTTTCTCCAACTATTTGGAAGTTGCAAAAGAAGGTTTGAAAACAAATAGAAGAAAAAAATTAATGAGCTCTATGTTGAATTGCCTCCCAGCTGGAATTAATGGTGCTTAACCCTATTAAAGAATTAGGAAAATTGGGTTCTCTGTAGTTTTCTATGAAAACTTGAGTCTTGTTTCTCTAGTGCCTTCTATTGGAAAATCTGAAATGCCTTTAGAAATTCGGATCCTGTTGACTCTAATGTAGTGTCATGAAACATACACGGTGTTTGATTTGCCTAAAGCCGTTCAAATAACATCTGTAGCAGAGCCAGGAATAAAAAACTGCCCCAACTTGCATTCCATGTGGGTCCTGTTAGCTCTACACTGACTACCACTAGCAGCACATGGTTTTAGTATCTAATGCTATTAGTCATGACCCAAATCAGCTTCAAAATGGTTAAATGCATAGAAGAGGAGTAGGAGTAAAGTGTCAAGAATAGCTTGGAAGAAGATGTTATCCCACATACCAAGGAGTTGGTAGCTCAAAGGTGTCATAGTGATGGAAGTGAGGATAGGACTGAACTGCCAAGTAGGCTCACCAAATAAATGTTGACTTCCAATGGAGCATTCACTCCTTCATTAAGTGAAAATCCCCTTTGGTACTCGTGATGCAGAGCTTCCACGAAGCTCAGGAGAAGCTGTTCTTGTACAACACCTTTGAAAAATAATACCCCTGAAAACTGCCAGGGATTTCTTGTGCTCAGAGAACAGGATCAGGAGCCAGAACCCAGCAGCCTTCATCCTTAGCACTGGCATTCACTGGAGTGAGTCACTGGGCTGGCTTTTGTTGTGCAGTATGAAGATGGAAATGGGGTGCATGCATTTGATGGCACAGCTTGTTGGCTCTTCATGCAGGTCACGATTGAAGTTGCTGTAAAATTAGGCCTAATTTCTTAAATTGATTGTCACTAAAAAGCATTTTTGGCCTTAATGTTTGGTTCACTCTGTGCAGAGCTGTGGAAATGCTGTTCCATTTACATTTTTTATACCTCTGTTTCTCACCACTCCAAACATGCTATCATGATGTCTTTGTGTGGATGAAAAGAACCACAGACCTACAAAGTAGCAAGTGGAAAACTGTAGGAAAGAATGTCAGGAGCCCTGACAGGGTTTGAGGTAGCTGTGCTGAAAATTTACAGTGTATGTGTTGGAGTCAAGTGAGTGTCAGAAAACCCACCTTCAAGGATGTCTTGGTGGTGTTAATACATTCACATGAAGCGCAGCCCTTAATTCGTTTGCGTATCTTAGTTTCCTGGTACTTCCCAATAACTTTGCACCCTATCGAGAGGGAAAGTGACCCAGAAGGCAGCAAATTTGCAAGATTTTTTGAAAACAGTGTGTGTTTGCCAGAGATAGGTATTGCTTCACTTTGCATGGTAAAAGGGAATAGGGAAGGGCTTAATGCTGCAGCTCTCCCTTTAAGGATTGTGGTTATAGCCCGTGTTTTAATCTCTACTTTGATCTGATTAAATCCTCAGCCACAGAGAAATCAGCTTAGAGAAACATGTCTCCTGTTGAACCAAAGAGCAGCAGCAGTTCAGAAAACCAAGCCAAGCCAAATACCATTAGAAAAAAAGAAGAGCTTTAGCTCTCACCAATAGTACGGTGCTGTTGTAAATCACACAGTGCTGCTTTACAATGGGATATTTCAAGTCTGCTGATGGTGGATATCCAAACTGAAAATCACCTAACTATGCTGTGGTTTCATCTCCTGTGCAAACACATAAAACCTGTCCCAAGCACAGAACAAAACTGGATTCTGAATTTTGTTGCGTTTTTTCTTGTGCCTTTTGCCTCTACAGTGTCAGGAATGGGGAAAGGGGAATTCTCATGCTATGCCTGGGACTTGAGGACCAAATGAAGTTTTAATCTTCTTTCAACCTGTCTGCCTTCTCATGACAGTCAAGTCTCTTTTCAAAATGTTATTTAAATCCATACATGGACCTCTTTACCACGATGATAACGGTAGAAGTGTCCCATTAAATAATTCTGATGGCACCCAACAAAAATTATTAATCTGTGGATCAATATTAAAGCTTTAGGGAGAGAATAAAAAGGGGGGGGGAACCCCATGTACTGAAAATGAGAAATTATTTTCTCTTATCTTGGATTAACCCAAATACTACTTGCGGTGTAGTTTTCAGCAGGCTGTGTTCATCCTTACTGATAGAGGCAAGGAACAGCTTCCACTGACTTTAATCCTAAATTAAAGATAATACAGTTCTTCATGTTGTTTCACCTGACCTTTTGAGTCAGCTGGACTGTAAGAGTTTCATCCTAGAGTGGCAATTAAGACTTGTTTCTCTCCAAACTCACGTGAAGGAGGAGTCAGGATGGGTGAGTCTTGGTTATAAAAATCCTGCAAGAAAAGTCAGTCTTTTCTGCCCGTGGCTTTATCTGAAATTCTGAGGAAACAGATCCACATTAATTCCTTGCTTACACTCTCACTGTAGCTCCCCTGAGCCAGAGCACTTAGACTATACTATTAAGCGAGGATTGCCATTTAAAAGCTCTTCTGCAAGTGAATCGGCTTCATGACATTCCTGGGTGACATCAGCGTTAGTGAGGCCGGGGTGAAGTGACTTGCCCATGGTCCTGCAGCTCAGCCGGGCAAGAGGCAGGACAAGGACCACACTGTACCACAGTGTCCAATGTCTGAACAAACCCATTTTTGGCCATGCTTGTTCACTAAGCTTTGTGAACTGTTAACAAACCCTGTTAGCCCTCGAGGTGCTCCAAGCTCTGTTTCACTGGATGCAAACAGCATGAGTGTCTCCGCTAATCTTTTCCCTTCTTTGTAAGGTTTCTCAATGATGGGAAGAGCAACAGCAGCATCCCTGCTGCAGGCAGCAGTGATTTTGACAGGTTTGTTGCTTGTCATGTCTCCTGCAGCATGGCATTAGCTTTGCCCTGGGAGAGAAATTCAACAGAAGAGAGGGATCTGAGAAAACTAAATTACAAACAACAGTCTGTGGTTTGAGCTGCATTATGCCACTGCTTGTAGAAGAACTTAAAGCTTCAACTGGAAGAGGTGCATGTGAGTCAGAGGCATAAATATGGGTGGAGGTGTCACTTTTATAATAATATTCTGAAGGTGCAGGGGTGAAAAGGCTTGTACACCACCAGCCCCAACTCTGCCCAGAATACAGCCAGACAGCTATACTGGGAAGGCAGAAGATAACAAAAGACATGAGAAAGGCAAGGAGACTGAGGGCCTCAACCTATTGTTTCCCCTCATCATTCCAAATAATCATGACTCCTGTGACCTCCTGGCTTGTTCCCTCCAGTGAAGATCTTGGGACAGCTGCTGCCACCAACAGCTGAGTCAGGCAGCACTTCCCGGCATTCCTGCAGCTCCCTCCTCCCACTCCAGCAGCAGCATTTGCAATGATAAACTCCTCTCCCGCAGAGTTCATCTGTGTTCTTTAATAAAGGTTTGGGTTTCTGTTGGACATTCCAAATAGTTTTTCCTTCCCTCCTCCTAAAATCTGCTGCGTTACCTCCATTCCCTGTTCCACTGGCACAGTCTTATGGCAGTTGACTAAACTTGGCCTTGCTGAGGACAGGGTTGCAAGTTTGTTGAAGAGAGTTTAGCAGAGATGGTGAATTTGCATCACACTTCAGTTCTTTTCCCACTTCAGCAAAAGTCTTGCTGTCGTGGCTGGGAGAACCTGCCCAAATTTCTTGGAATACACTCCTCAAGCCACATGTATGGGAGAGCTTGGATGAGCGCAAAGGATTTTTGCCTTAATGTGTTCAAGGCCTTTGAAGCTTTTGGCTGTTGCACCAGGTGAGTTTAGTTCTATATCACCTAAAGGTGATAATTTTTGTTCCCGTTGTTGGCTGGCAAGGTTCTTCTCAAGATAGCTTTTATTTTCTCAGCCTCAGTGGTGTTTCTTTAAGTGAAATGTAACTTCCCCCTGCAGTTACAGTACTGTGCTTTCATCCCAGCAGGCTGTTATTTTTTCTCTTGGGGACACCAAAATCTTCCCTGTCTGGAGTCATCCCTCCACCAAACCCATCTTGTCCTTATTCCTTTAATGCCACCTTATAACAGAAACATGTGAACCATGGCTTTGTCTGTCCAGGTTTCTGGAAGGCAACAAACCTGTGCTTAGGTAAGGTCTTGCTACTTCATTTTGGCCAGGCTGCTCCTGATGGTTTTTAGCATACAGTACTTCTCAAAGTCTTGTGTGTTTCAATCACTGCATTACAGGCTGCACTGGAAAAGTTCAACTCACAACTGGTTTTGAAGCTTCAAGGTTTCAGATAAAGGAAGAAAATATAATACAAGACTTTGGAGCCATCACAATACCAGAGCTGAATTTCAGTTCTGTGTGGATTCCCTGATGTGTTAATGCAGGTCAGTGTGTGATAGTGTAATTCCATAGGAAGGGCAGACTCAGACTGCTTCCTTGGAAATCTTGCTTGCCTTGCAGTTTGTAAGTCAGTTGTGTTGACAGTAACAGCAAAATCCATCCCATGGTTTAAGGAAAGGAAAGTGGGAGAAGGGAAGTTGGCATTTATAGCTCCAAACTTTCTCTCAACCCCTTTCTTTGTATTTCTGATCTCAGGCTGCAGCCCAGACTCTGTGGTGGTTTGTAATTAAACCCAACTTGGGAAGGTTCTGTGCAGTTCTCATTGCCTACCAGGTCAAATGGAATCTGGTTTCTATCATGGAGTATTTCAGTTCAGTTACCCCTTGAGGAAGTATGGGAACAGACAGTCCATTCATGTCGAACAGATGACCGAGGCTTAAAAAACCCCTTTTTGTCTATTAAGCTTATGGCTGAGATATTATGAAAACGGCTTAATAATGTACCCCAACATTTATACCACACTATTTTCTTACTTTAATTTTCCAGGCAATTAAAAATAATTGAAAGTTACTGCCAAACCCCCTGAAGATATACTTTTTCTTTCAAATAAGCTTATTTTCATACTTGTGAGGTCACCAGATACTTATTTGACCATCTTTATAGGGGTCAGGCACATTACACATGCCAAATGGGAATGTGGAATAGAACCCACATTGTAACAAGAAAGTGAGAAGTAAGAGCAAAATCCAGTACATGTCATGGCCAGTGGGTGTTCATAGTTATTATGTAGGCAGGACAAGCATAACTCATTATATATACACCAGCAAATGAGGCCTCAGTTCTGCCACTCACTTAAATACTAAAAATTAAATCTGTGTTTAAAGCCTATTAATTTGAATAGATGTCAACGAAAGTTTGACTGCTTTGTCAGATAGGAAGGATGAGTTGGGGCCAGCAGATAGCCCAAGGGAGTTACTCAGCAGAGTCTCCAGTGTGTCTTTTTGGGGTGCTCTTGGCGTTCTGACTCACAGTCCCACCTACCCCACCCTCAATCACTCCAGGGGCCTATGGCAATGAGAAGAAATGAAGCAGGAAGAGAAAGCAGGAATTACACTGGGAGATGCAGCCTGTGTACAGTCAAACCTCTCTAATCTTCTCTCCTATTAATAGAGTTGTAGCAGACACAACCCATGTGGTTGCAGGGTCACGCTGTGCTGTAACATTGCTTATAGCCAGTTCTCCCCCTGAAGACCTCAAATCCATCAGGTTACACAAGAACTGAAAGTTCCTTGTGGTGTCCCAGATTTCCCGTTCCTGTCCATCCCATCCCCCATTTTCCCTTTAAATTATCTTTTGCTGCTTCATTTGTTGTTATACAAAACAGCTTTTTGGAAACATGTTGGGTATCCCTATACACACTCGTGCATTTTGGACATTTCCTCTTAGATCGCTGACCTGCAGTCAGAAGGTGAGATTTTGTTGGGAAAAAAAAGAAAAAACACGGGTTTTTTTTGTCAAAATGTGGTCTCTTGATTGAGACAATTTGCTGAAGTCCTCTGTAGTACTGATGGTCATGTTGATCGTCCTGGTGCAGGGGGTAATCTTTTGCTCAGTCATTTGAATCTCTTTTTTTTGTAACTGTTGCAAATATTGCTTTTCCCACTGTTGGTAGCCCTTCTGAAGGACAGAAGCACTTTTCCAAGCCCATCACTCCTGCATGGTAAATGTCCTAGCTAAATTTAGTTGTATTTATACAAGGCACTCACTGGAACGTAAAAGGTTCTTCCAAAGCAAACCTTTTCTGACAGAGAAGGGCTGATTTGCTGCATGGGTTTGCTTGAAAGACTAAACCAAAGGGCCCTCTCCTTTCCTCTGTTCCTCCTCCTCCCTCCTCTCTTAAACCACCTCCACCCACCCCCCTTAACTCAGCATCTGGTAGAAAGAACATGTGATGCTTGTTTCTAAAGGCAGAAAAATAAGCTTTGAGAGTCTAAGGCTGTAATTGGTTGTCTGCCTTTATCCTTGGAGCTCTAGGGAGATTTCAGAAGTAATAACTGTTACTTAAAGTAGATGAGCTTCTTGTGGCTTTCTTAGAATTGTAGAGCATGTTAGTTGTCGGGTGCTTAAGGAAGCATCTGCCTGTCTGGAGCTTTCCAAACATTTTGTAAGCACAGAATTAAGGTTTTTCCTGTCTTCTATATATGGATGGTGAGAAGTTACTCCTCAAAAAGGGTGTTCTTACAGAAAGGGTAAGACTGCCTTGACTGAAAAGATAGGGAGGAAAACAAGTTCCTTGTAATGATACTAAATTTTTCTGGCATCTTACTTAAAGTTGTTGGCATCTAAAATGTCCTTAACTCTATGGTTACTACTCTTCTCCTTCAGCCAAAAATGTAGTTTTCTTTTGATAAAGGATAGATAACTGAGGGAGGCCTTCTTAACTTCAGTATTATTTGTAACTATTAAACCACATGTATTGACATCTCATCCTGGCAGCTCATCATTGCTGCTGTTAACTGCTCTGGAGGCGTGTGGTGTCAGATGTGCACAGTTCTAGGGATTGTCTGGGAAAATCCAAGTAGATGTGCTGGGAAGACACATGTTCTAGCAGGATGGGACTTTGTAAGTGCATTGGCAAAATAATGTGTCACCCTGAGTCATGAAACCTGTGAGTCTGGCTTGTACTTAGGAAAGATGCCCAAGTAAGAGAGGTGAAAGTAAGATATACCCAAGAAGAAGATGTTCTGAGGAGCAAAACCTTCTCTGTTGGCAAGTGCCTGTCCTTGTAATGAAAAAGAACGGTAGTGTCTGCTGGCTTGTTACTTGCATGACAGTGTTGAATCCTGTGCCCCAGGGAGCTCTGCTGGCCAAGAGGAGGTGAGGAAGGGCACAGCCCCTGGAAGTGTGGAGCCTGGAGCTGCCTGCCCAGCCCCTGCAGGAGAGTTTGGCAGAAGCCCGTGTTCCATGAGTTTAGGCTCCCTCTCCTTTTTCCTGGTTTCATAAGGTGTCTGTGTGCTGAAGTTCATTGTGCATGAGTTGGTACCTGGGGAAGAACACAATGCCTGCTAGAGAGCCAGTTAGTGGAAGTCACAAGGGGAATACTTGTTCTTTTATGTAACATTTGAAACTTGACCTGGTTTATACTGGTCTTGATCACTGGCTCTACAGTGGGAAGTGTGAGTTGAACTTGTTTTGTTTTGTTTTAAAACATAGGGCAGGGAATTCTTTTCAAGCTGTTAACTTTTAGTTTCCACTGGAAGGGCAAAACGGACTCCTGGCCGATGGAAAAGAGGCTTCCAGTTCATCAGCCGAGGGCCAAAACACAAGTACATCATATAACAAATAATCCTAGAATGGTCTGGGTTGGAAAGAACCTTAAAACAAGTTCCTCCAGCCCAGCCCCTGCCGTGGGCAGGGACACCTTCCACCAGAGCAGCCGGCTCCAAGCCCCCTCCAGCCGGGCCTCAACACTTCTTTCTTTTTTTTTTTCCTTTTTTGACTTTATTTCTGGCTATTTCAGTTTTCCCATCCATCAGTCCCTCTCACACTGGGGTGGGATTGTGCTGCCTCAGCTTTCCTGGAGCAGAGGGATTTCAGCTGGAAGAATCAGAGCAGCAGAATCATTTTGAATGGGAAATACTGATTTTGTTGAGCAGCTACTAAAGATTTGTAGAACTTTAAGACTAAAAGGATGTCATTGAAAACTTAATGTTTGAGGAAGATTTTGAGACTTATGGATTTATAGGATGAGATCTATATCAAAGAGTGATTTTATATGATAGATTTACAAGAGCAGCGATATAAAGAGTAACTGTTGAGATCAGGAATTAAACAGCCAGTTTTATCTCAGTGCAGCTTTCCAGGTAGCACAAGCTTTGGCTAAGTGCAGTCATCAGAATGCCAAATAATCTGGATGATTTTTGTACTAAAAGAATAAAAGAAAAGAAATGTTGAGACAGAAGAGAAAACCATTTTCTTGTCTTTGGTTTATGCTAGCCATGAAGCTTTGGAGATGGATGATGACTTACACCAGGGGCTATGTAGAGTGTGCTAGAAAATAATCTGAATTTGCCTTCACAAAATGAATTCATCAAAGGGTATTCTGCAGCAATATGCTTTAAACTCAGATCATGTCTGAATTAAAAGCATCCTGTCTCTTTTCACTGCTTCTGTTGTAAACTTCAGATGTGATTCCATGGAAATTAAAGAATTTTGCACAGGTGTGAGATAAAACTCAGTTCCCAGTTTCTCAAGGTGAACTTCCTATGCTACCATAGCACTAAAACATTGCTTCTTTACATGGAGTTCTCTCAGACCAGCTGGGAAGTTGTATTTACACTGCTATCAGTGAAGTAAACTGGGGCCTTCACACAGCCAGGAGATCCAGGAAGAGACAACATGAGTTCTTGTGGGCTCATTCAGGGGAAGGGAGAGCAGGTTGTTCCCATGAGGTTTATTTTCCTCAGTTCCTTCTCATGCCCATGCTCTCCCAAGCGCTCTCCACTGTGGTTTGTGAAGATTCCCCACAGGTCAGACTTGGGGGCCACACTGGCAGCCAGCATGTGTGCTGTGAAGGCAAGAATAGAAAGCAAGTACTTCCCGTAATCACACATCCAAAATTACAGGGTAAAATGAGTGCTTCTGCTTCCACCAGAGCAGTGAAAAATGGGAAGATGGAAAGTCTGGACTCCTGCCCAATGAAACCAAAATTGTAAAAAGGAAAAGTAAACCAAATGCTGCATCCACTCCCCAGAACTGACACTGCAATGTGGTAGGTTTTTTCTCTTTTAAATATATACAGTAGACAAGCAGTAAATTTTCTTACAGCTCTGTAGAGCAGCATTATTTTTAGCTTTTTTTTATTATCAAGACAACCCTTCAGAGCTTTCAATCTGTACCTGAATATATTTATTTTTTTAATCCATGTGGAAGTGCAGTCCTTATGAAGCCCTCAATACCTTACCCACCATTTCTGGACAGCACAGGAAGCCTTTAGGAAGCAAGTGTTCTACCCATCAGTCGATGTGCTTGTGAAAGCTTGAAGGATGCCAGTAAAGGGCCCTCCCTTTTCCCCACATTGCAGATACCTATCACTGTGCAGTGTTTAGTTTGACTTTAACTAGAACTCATGTACTCTGACCTTAGCAAAGGTCTATGCAGATATTTCCTGGAGACTCCTAGGTCTCTTCAGGCATTACTAGGAGCATGAGATACAGAGGCTGGGGTGGTTACTTAGATTTGCTTTTCATCCCTGAGTAAGAAAAGCCACCAGTTCCTGTAGAAAGATGCTTTCAGAGCTTCTCATACTTTGTATGTTTTATTGACTAGTTGTGCAGGTAATGGCAATAAGTACTAAAAGCTTTGTCCAGTGATGGTGAGCAGCAGCAGCACCAGCAGCATGCTCACATGCTTCATTTGGGGGTCCTATAGCTGAACACGGAGCAGTTGCCTGGAAAGGTTCATGGAAATAGGTGAAAATCTTCAGATACTTGTGTAACATTTTTACTGCTGTATCTTTAGTGTCAGAGGGTTTTAGTCTTGATACATCTTTTGAGGTAGAACAGAATTGGTGTCAGTTTCCCAGGGGAGAGTAGTGGAAATGATTTGCTTAGGGTCAGAGTCACAAAGCTCTTTTCTGTTTGTGTTCCACCCTGTGTCCTCTATGAAATCATCTTTCCTCTGCAGTTTACCTAAGAAGGAAGGTTTCATTGAGAATAGGTGTTTGGCTAGTCTCAGTGTCTCCGTGGCCTGTGGTGCAGGTATTGTTCATCGCTCCTTGGATCTTGCACCTTTACCCCTCTCTGTAGGACAGTGGCTGGTTTAGGTGTTGGCCACATTCCAGATTCCCTTGGAGTAAATGGGTCAATGTGAGGTGAGATGGTCAGATGGCAGATTTTAACAGGAGAAATTTATAAATAACCATAGAATCAATCACAGAATCATGGAATGGTTTGGGTTGGAAGGGACCTTAAAGCTCATCCAGTTCCAACCCCCTGCCACGGGCAGGGACAACTTCCACTGGAGCAGCTTGCTCCAACCTGGCCTTGAGCACTGCCAGGGATGGGGCAGCCACAGCTTCTCTGGGCACCCTGTGCCAGCGCCTCAGCACCCTCACAGGGAAGAGCTTCTGCCCAAGAGCTCATCTCAATTCCCCTCTGGCAGTTAAAGCCATTCCCCTTGTCCTGTCCTTCCATCCCTTGTCCAAAGCCCCTCTCCAGGTTTCCTGTTGGCCCCTTTAGGTATTGTAAGACCAAGGTCTCCCTGGAGCCTTGTCCAGGTAAGTAACAGCCCAGTGGAGGCGGTGGTTCAGTCCCACTGCAGCGCAGTTGATGTGAGCTGTGTGACGTGCTCACTGTCAGCCTTTTGCTGTTTCAGTGTGTATTTATCTCTTGATGTCTGACACATTTTGAACCCAAGTAGTCTCTCTCTGAGGTTTCTCCTTGCTTGTATCAGACTGGCGTCTGGTCTTGTGGTTTGTGCCTCTAATGAGAAAGCTGCTTAATTTTCACACCCAGCGGAGTATCAGCTGAGACAGGAAGCCCCTCCCTTTCTCAGGGTGTAACTGCTCTCAGCTCTGCATGGACCAGCAGCAGGAGCAATGGCTTGAACAAATGAGACTATGGTATTTATAGATTTACAGCCCTTTTCTGTTAATTCTGCCCGCTCTGGCTGTACATGCTTTTCTAACTGTGAAGTTTTCAATGGAGATGTGATTTATGCCTGAGTTAGGAATGTGGAATTGAATTCTTAAGCCTCACAGTATTTTCCCAATCAATCTTTTAAAAGGCTGAAATACACATTTCTGTGTGTTGGGATAGCTCTATAGCTTTTGGGGTCTTTCGTTTCTAAAGATGCCACCACATAGGATGCTGTGACTGCTGCTGGGATGGCATCCACATTTCCAAGGTGATAAGAATCGTGTCCCTGAGCACTCCCAAGCCTTGACATTCAAGACTCTTTTGGGCTCATTTTCCATTCTATGTCACAACAAGAAGCAGCATTCAGGCTGCCCTGGTGCGCTGCTTGCTACCTGCGGGCAGTCGGAGCAGTGGGGAAGGAGCACTTGTCTTCTTGAGGAGAGGGTCAAAAATTCCTCCTCCTGGTCTCATGGTTGGTGGCTGTGACACATAATTGAAGTGGAAAACTTGCTCTGATATGTCAAATGCAGCCCTGGTTGGCTAAAGGCCAAATTGGGCCTCTTGATTTCAGTTTGCCTTAAAATGGCTGTCTGCAAGTTCGCATGCCCAGATTTCCCTTTGGGGCGTACTTCTGAAGTCTTTTCTTAGTAACTTTATAAATCCTCTGTATCTGTATTTCCTCAAAAATCAGTAGTTTCAGAAAACGAGTCAAAAAGCTTAAACAGATGCATTTCTGGGTCCACTTTTTATCATGAAGCTTCTTACATCTGTGGACTGGATTAGATGTGTATTGACAAAGTGTCTTTACACTTTGCCCAGTGTAAAGCCCATTTGACAACAAATCATTAAGTTGCCTCTAATGGAAGGAAAAATTAATAGGAAATGAAGAAATACTTATTCCAGCCTGGTAGAGGTTGGGCTCCCGTTCTTAGTAAGTCACTTCTGAGGAAGGCAAAAAAGTTATATCAGATTTTCAGTCTTTCTTTTGCAACTTTATGTGTTTCATTATTTGGCAAAGAGAGGAAATGAAATAAACTCATCAGATTTGAGCCAGTACCAGGGTTTGCTGGCTGCTGTGGCTGGGTTGGAAGTGTCAGAGTGGGGTGTGCTGTTACCTGGAATCTGTCCTAGAGTGGGATGTAATCCATGAGTCATGTGAAGAGAAGATTTTGTGTTGAGTGTCTAGTCATGTTCCGCACCTGGGTGTCTTCCTGGCGTTGGGAGCAACTCTGCTTCTGCCTGTTCCAGTGGTGGAAGGCTGCACAAAGCAGGAGATGTACTTTGGTTATGTATGGGGGGATGTTTTGTTTTGTTCTTGACAGCCACAGTATTTTTGCAGAGGGAGGGGGCAGAAGTGTTTTCAGTGACATGTTCGCATAGGTAGAAATATAGAAGAGCAAATGCTTAACCAGATGATTACAGGTTGTGGTCAGGAGCCTCCTGTTCCATGAGTTTTGGAGATGAACCTCCATTTCTTGACTAATAGCAACATGTAGTGCCTTGGTGTTTCATAGACCAGGTGGGACACTACTAGAACTGTTATGTTCTTACATAGTTAAAATAGAACCTAAATACTGTACTGGGACAGGCTTTAAAACCAGAACAACCAGGAGAGGATGTGTGTAAACAAAATGGGACAGTGGATGGAGGGAGAACCAGCAGTGGCCATCCCAGCAGTTCAGAAGTGCTGCTTGGCAGGAGGCCTTTCTGGAGCACAGCTGAAGTGCTTCATCCCTTCAGGCAGCGCTGGTCTGTGAGGAAGAGTCCTGCAGTGGGAGACGGCTGCAAATCAGGGCAATCTGCACACCTCACTTTTCTCTCCCCATTTCCATCTCATAAAGAGGAAGCAAACCCACCGTTCCCCCATGCACACACCTTGTTCACTTCCCTGTTTTCCCAGCAGCAAGCTCGTGCTCCCAGATCAGCACTGGCTCCCCACACAGAAGGTTAAGCCTCACTTCCCAGGTCTCCCGATGGTTGCTGCCAGCCTTGATTTAACGGGAGAGAAGGGGGGTCAGTGGGGGAAGCTGGGCCCTGTTTTCTTAAAGGACGCAGTGAGGCTCCTGTGGCACTGCTCCCCTGAGCCTGCCTGGGGGCGGGCGCTGCTCCCCTCGCCCAGGGCCATGGCCCGGCGCTGGGGATGCCGTTTCCATGCTGAGTTGTGCCACCTGTTGCCTTTTCCATTCCAAGCCCCCCTTCCTCCCCGCCCCC
>JANRGW010042062.1:0-17743 GCA_024733675.1 Psilopsiagon aymara
TTCAGATACTGTAAGGCTGCTATGAGGTCTCCACGCAGCCTTCTCTTCTCCAGGCTGAACAGCCCCAACTTTCTCAGTCTAAAAGTGGCTGAAGAGCAGCTGAACCTAGCAGCTATACCTGTCCTATGATCTAAGTAAAGGTACCTTGTTGTCTCCCTGTTATCAGGGCTGGGAGAGTCCTGCAACTGATGATTGTTCTGGTTGTTTCTTAGACCCAGACCCAGGAGTTTCTCTCTTATGGGGAGTTGTTGCTGAACTAAACCTAGAGTTTGCATTCAGATTGGAGCTTTTCCCCCACAGTAGACTTACTGCATCAGAGCTGGATCAGCATTTGGGTTTGTTTTTTGTTAAGTGGGCAGAGTATACTATACATATTAGTGAATGATGAGGACATTGGCAGTTGTAATTCTGTTCTGCTGAGTGCCACATGCCTCAGTCTCATAGAATTTCAGAAGCAAGCTGCATGTCTTGCCCAAGGTCACATAGAAAGCATGTGGCGAAGTCAAGAATCAAACCAGTCTGACACCTATTTTTAAGAACTTTCCTCCAATGCAGCAAAGAACAGCATTCATCTTTAACAGCAAACCAGTGTGTGGCAGTTTGTTGTCCTCTGAATCATCACTCCTGCTGAACGCCTCCTTTGGGAAGGTTGTTAAACTTCTACAACATTCACAAAATCTTAATGGCTTTTGCCAAATGAATTAAGAGCCCTTACAGCTTTCATGCTGCGTAGCGTGGATTTTGAAAACTTATGCCTGTAAAGCAGTAAATCTCTCAGAAGCAGTAGGAGGCAGTGAGGATAATAGCACAAAAGGTGAAGAGTGCTGTCACATTTACCCAAATGAAAATTATAAGAAACCATTTTGGTGGGGAATTGTAGAAATCAGTGATAAATGATTGAATGAAAATGAACAATTTGGGAATCTTTTCAAACTGCTAAAGCCCCAGAGCAAGTCAAAGAGAGTTTTTATCTTGTGCTTCTGAAGCCTTGTTACTCTAATGGTTGTTAGAAGTTATATGCTTATCGTAAGACCAAGGGAAAAGCTGCTGCTTTAGTTTCCCATTTGGTTAAAAAGAGACTGGACCTACTACATTCTGGGCACTGAGTATTCCCTTTGGGAGGTATTAATGTTGCTGTGTCTTTTTTTCTCATTCTCTTTCTTAAACAAGCAGGCTGAATGATGGCACCTTTTACATTTTGTAGCGTGACAGAAGATGCATTTCTGCTGAAATATGCAACTCGGAACTTTTTTCCAGAGGTTGCTCAAAGGTGTCTCTGTACAAGCCTTTTCATTAAAAACCTTATTTTTCAAGGCTCTGTAATCTTACTCATAAAAGCTGTATCAAGACTGGAGCTGAGCATCTGGAAGGTTAGTTTAGTGGAGGAGATCTTTTTTCCTTACTTTCCTTCTTTTTCATTTCTACAAATTAAAAGGAGCTAAAAAGGGTGAAAGTGACTTTTTTGAAGGCTTTTAGTAAATAATACCCCTTGTTTCTTCTGCTGTAGGAGCCTGTCAATAGGATTCAGTCAACAAGGTGATGAGGAGAAGGCCTGCACTTTCTGGGAGGAAGAAAGTGATTTCTGCTGGAGTTCCTCCTACTGATGCTCTCCATCTCAGTGCATTGTAGTTTTATAGTTCTTGCAACTTTTCCCATCAATAGAAAATTCTAAATCATACTTAAATGGTTGCTAAGTGTAATGCAGATTATTAATATCATACAACCCTATTTATTGCAACACAGGCTTGCCTGGGACTGAAGCAGTTAACATAACTGAAGTCAAGTCTCAGCAAGTTCTATTTACCTGAGTTGTGTTTGATCAATAAACCAGCCTCTTGTCAAAATGTGTATCCTGTCAAGGTCCTAGTAAATGTACCTTCAGTTCAAGAGTCTGAAATGCAACCCCAGCCCAGTTAAATGGTTGTTTTGTCTGCCCCCAGTGAAGAATTACTGTTCTGTTCGTGTCCTCAGATGTTAAAATCAAAAAGCTTATCTGCTTCTAGTAGAGCTGTAGTGAAGCTTTTGTAGCAGGGATTAATTGAATACTCTCCCATACCTTTAATGAGTGCTGAACTACAGCAAAGGTGTCGACTTTCCAAGTGGAAAAGAACTTCATTATGCTTGTATTGTATGCCTCATACTGCCTGAGTCCCATGTCAAATCTGAAGTGTTGACCTATCCACACAGTGCTGCTAGGCTAGGCTAAATGACCTAATTTATCACTTCTCTCTCTCTCTCTCTCTGACTTGTTACAAACACCTACATTCATCAGGAAACTTCAGCTAATCATCCCCATCAGGATGGGAGTGGGAGTTGGACATGGGAATTCTGACTCAGAGTTACATTCCTCTGGAACTCGCTTCTCCTGGAACTCTACCTGACCTTTAGCTCCAAAAAGGTTTCAGGATAAGTTATTGCCCTAGTCTTACTCCCCACTCCGCCTCCCCTCCTCCTTCCCCCTGCCTGCATAGTAGAAGATGAAATAAACAGTTAGAGGAAACATGGATTCATTTGGCTTCACATCCACTGCAGTGAAACAAGTTATGAGACTTCTGTTCTGCATTCTAGTGTGATTAAGCTGAATACAATTTTAGCTTGCATTTTGCACTCTCTGGAGATCTTTGGGTCTGCAATTTATATTAATCCAGTCCTGCCTGCCTGCCCCTCTGTTTGCTGAATATCTACTTCTGCCATTTCTTCCTACTTAGTAGGCTGAATGAGAGTACTAATTAGACTCTGGTGCCAATTTACTGATGCACCATCTTCTGCTCACCCCTTGAGAGAGGGATTAGCTAAACGCAACAGCTCTCTTCGTCTGAGTTACTGGCATATGATATTTGTTGTTATTCTGTTATGAATGATATCTGCATAACATGCAGTTATAGCCCTCTTTCCATATTGAAATCTGTATGGTATCCTTTCATTTCCCTTAAAGGACAATCATACCCTGTGCAACTAACTTCATAGTTTTACAGCTACAGGAAGTTTCTAGACATTTCTTTTTATGGTGGGTGGCAGAGAAACATTGACTTTTAAAGCCCCATACAGGTTTTTTTTTTCTCTTCTGCAGAAACACATTGTCATTCCAGCTATGGCTATAGACAAATTTGTTATGGTAGGATAAGCTGCACATGCAGTTCACTGTAGCAGAATTTAAAGTAATGAGGTAAGGGAGTATGTTTACAGTTTTAACGGGGGCCCACCACAGAATACAGAGTGACATGGGAACCTGAATCGATTGTGAATAACCTATTTTGACTTTCTGCATAGTATTTATCAGCAGCACATAGAGAATTAATTTTGAAGGCATGGAAGCTGTTCTGATATAAAACAAGGCAGAAGCAAAACCTAATTTTAAATATTGTGAAACTCTGTGTGTGATCTGAAAGGGACAAGATCAGAAGGCTGCAAAAAATGGTTCACAATCACTTCTTGTACTGCAGTAACCCTAAAGCCCCCAGCCAAAGCCATGGATGTTGTAACACTGACAGTACTGGCAAACACCAAAAAGAGCATCTCGGGCCCAGCAGTATCTGCTACAAGACACAGCAGTGATAAAAGAGATGTGATCAGACTGGCTATCGCAGAGGTCTTGGCAATGACAAGTGATTCTCAAGGCCAACTGCAGATCACTGATTTCCATTAGGAGTAGCTCATTACATGCTAAATTGGCCAGTGGGTATTTTATTCTTGGTTTATATTTGGCTCTGTATAGGCCAGACCAAGGCAGATGAATCTGCCTTGTTTGTCATTATAGAGCTCCAGTGGATGGGTTTTTAAAGACTCTTTTCCCCTGCTGCCTTCTGAAGCTCACTCATATAAAACAAGGCCTCTGATCTTAGTGACTTAGTGTTCACGTAACGCGAGCCCTGACAGAAGTGAAGTTCACCCATTCAGTGGTTTGCAGAAAGGCACCAAAGCAAATCCATCTCCCTGTTTAAGGGTTATTATTGTGAAGCTGCTTT
The DNA here is from genome assembly GCA_024733675.1 of Psilopsiagon aymara. Taxonomy (NCBI): domain Eukaryota; kingdom Metazoa; phylum Chordata; class Aves; order Psittaciformes; family Psittacidae; genus Psilopsiagon; species Psilopsiagon aymara. The sequence continues at coordinate 3,966 of JANRGW010042062.1, forward strand.
TTGATATTCACCGACTCTCATGCAAGCATGTAGTAAAGTGCCTGGTATATCTGTTGTGAGCATAGAGGTTATGGCACAAGTGAAGAGAAAAATGAAGAGCTGGGAAGTGCAGCCAATGGCTGGAGTTTTGCTGTAACATGCGCTGGTTTGATTTAACCCTGAGCAAAGTCAATTAATCAAAACACACACAAAAAAATAAGAATCTGAGGGCACGAACAGCAGGGATTAATACATTCTCCTAGCAGTTGAAGAGAATCATAATAGAACCAGAGGCTTCTAGGATCTTGCGATGGAATTTTTTGTCTTTGAATTTGCAGCACTGGAAGGTTTGTGTTCCCCATGCAGTGATAAATTCTCTTTTTACAAACTGGTCTGAGAAGGAGGAGGGAGGGAACTGGGTGGAATCAATTACAAACCATATCAGACATTTAAGTTTAAACACAAGACCTTGCAAAGGCTTGCATGAAATCTTACGAGTAATATAAACAGGGCTGGTGCCAAACTAAGCACCAGAAGTATTCAATAATAAAACACAGCTGTCTCCATTGGCACCTACCCATGAAAGTTTGTCATTTTTACTGTTGGAAATGCTGACAAAGAGAAATCTAAAAAATGAAAACATTTTTTTTCAAAAGAGGGAGGTTTTCATGAACTGCAACCTAAATATTCACTTAACATTGGAACATTCCATTAAAATAAATTATAACATAATTTCTTCTTAGAAATGCTTTTTGACAGAGTTCTTTTCAAAGGCTTTGGTTGAGCTTGGCAATGCTAGCAGCTTTGCTTTCAAATCCATAACTCTTAATTATTAAAATACTCTCTGTACACTTTTCTTGGATTCCAGTGAGGCACATCAAAGCAGGGGGCCCTCTTTGCTTTGGCTTCTTGCACACCATGTCAGCTGAGGAGGAAGCAAGCATAACACAGCTCTCTGCAGACAGCCCAAGCTTGAGGTATGTAAACCGAACCAGCAAAAGCAGTCCCAGGAAACTTGCAGAGTTATGAATTACTTCTGGGAGGAAGACTTTGCAGAACTGGACCCTGCATGAAGGCTGCTACAATACCTCTGACTCACTCCATGAGCTCTGAGCCTTTTGAAATAGAAACGGACCAAACCTGTTATCACTTGTAACTTGCATTACAGCTGTGGGGGGCTTTCTCAGCAAAATTAAGTAGGCTTAAGTCTTTAGAAGTGGAAGACATATGTTCACTCACACATGTGTTCACACACAGAGATAAACGTGTGTTTGTGTCTGCTCTGTCTCATCTGTTGTGTGATCTGCTTTGGCAGGGAAGTTCTCTTACTCTCTTATTTTGGTTCTCTTCTGAACTGCTTCCTAAACAGCTGGGCTATGAGCACCAGTCCATCTGAGATATAACACTATATGACCATGTGTTGGCACCTTTAAAGACACCTTGGGAGATTTCTACTTTGACTTTAATCAATCAAAATAAGGACATTATTTATCAGTTAAAGAAAGATTTAGCGTTTGGATTTATACGCCTTTATTTAGAAGGACCCTATGATATGGGTGGGGGAAGTCACTCCTTCCCTGCATCACTCCATAGGCTTCTGGTCCTTATGAATTCAAGTTTCTTCTTTCCACTAATGAAGCTGCATTTTCTTCTCTCCCAAATGTGCCCCCTAGCTTTGCTCAGATCCTGTCTTGGATTCCTGCCACCACTTGCACTGATCGTGGTTAGCTTAAGGGTGATCAGGCAGTAACTGCATTACTAAAGATAATTCTTAAAAAACATAATAATTTTACTTAAACTTTCTTCTCACCTGTCACCCCTTTCTGCTCCTGCTACGTCCTTTGTCTCTGGGAGCTGCTTCTCCTACAGATACAGCTGATAAAACCCAGCTCTTCTGGTGGCCTCATTCTAGCTGAAGGGCTAGGAACCATTCTTGTTCAGTTCGATCGCTCCATACTTGCGAGACAAAATTGACCGAGTGTGTTCATGAAGAGCTTTCCTTCTTCCAATGGGATGTCTTCCATTTAACATCTGAGGTTTTCACAAGCCTTCTCCCCTACGTGTGCTTCTCGTACCTCTAAGGAATCAGAAGGGGATGTAATGGTCCCACTTCAGAATTCTTTAGACTTCCCTGTGACTATAATACTGCATTTTCAAGGCACAATAGTAATACATAACTGGTTTTCTGAACTTACAGTGTCAATGAAGTGATGTATATGCTTGGTCTTCAGGTGACCTGCTCTGAATTGTAGTGTATATTAGTTTTCTTTGTACCAAGACTGAAGTCTTTAAGCTAAGAGACTATTAAGTATGTAGAATTCCAGACTAGTGCATAGGAAATCGACACATAAAATGCTCCTCCTGTTAAAATTACAGTTACTGTACTGTTCTGCTTAAAATACTGCAGCCACAAAATTCAGCCTGAAATTCTTATGATCAGTCTCAAAGCATCTGCCATCAACAGTTCTCCTTGCCAGTCCTGTGCAGTTTAAATACTGATTAAATTTTACAAAGATGGTCAAAACCGACATGTCAGCATTGTAGAGCTGGCCTCTGGGATTGCTTTGAGCTTGCAGGTAATACACAGGCCAGCAATTATTAATGTTTAACTGAATCACATTGCAAGTACTGAGAAGACACTGTAACTTTAAGAGGGTAATTTCTTTAAAGGCTAAAAGTGACTGTTACCATTTTTTAAAATTCTATATTTATTCCAGTTTAGTGCTTAACTGTGAGCCATGCTATGTAACAATAATGGAACTGCTCAGACAGCAATTTGCCAGTGTGCTTGAGGCCCTGTCAAACCACGTGGAGTGATGCCATAATCAAATTCATAATGTCCTATCTTTTTCAGATAAAATAATCATCAAAGGACTGCTGGCATGAACAGAGAAAAAACTCAAGGCTCAGACATGCTCTAGTGTAGTGAGCTGGGACACAAATTGGGCTGGCCCTGGCTTGTCTTTCTTCTTTCTCGGTGCTTTCGATTGGTCTGCCAAAGAAATGCTTCTGGCTTTGTTTCATGCCATCTTCTGAGACAAAGGAGCTTTATAAAGGAAAAAAACTTGAAAGGGTTAAAATTTCAGAGTGAAGTGTTTGTGTGTCTGTGTGTGTGTCCCCTTCTTTTTCCTTTAACACAGTTAGTGGCTGGCATTATAGAGAGGAACTCCACAGACTTGAGTTTTTCAGTTCAATCAATAAAATATTGTTTAGAAAAAAGATGGAGTTAAGTGCATTATCTGCCCATTACTCCATTATGGTTTGCCCTCAACCATGGAAGTGAGACAAAGGTTCCCACAAGGCAAATCACATTTGTAGTTAACCTAAAACAGCTTTCTCATATTGGGGAACTATTTAAAGTCTCTTTTCTGTTTGTTAATGAAGCATATGCCTATCACTAAACATATTAATAATGCTGCTGAAGTCAATGGAATAATACTAGTGTTAAAGGCAGTTGTGTATGTATGTACTATCCATGAAGGAAACAAGAAAGGAAATTGTTGTTCAAGGGCAACAAGAATTAAAACATAAACCTTTTCCATCATGCAATACAATACACAGAAAGGAAAGAGAAAAATATCTGATGTTTCGTTTTATCAGGGTCCAGTTCAACAGCTCACAAAGTCACTACAGTGAGTTTGGGTTTGTGGGCTCTTTTCTCTTCAAATTTATTTCTCTGACATTTGGCCCAGTCCAACTCGAACATCCCATTGCTCGGTTTGTGCACTTGCTTGGAGTTGTTTCTGGTTTAAATACTTGCTCAGGTCTTGATGCCGTATCTCATTTGAATGCCTCAGTGCTGTATATGAGGCCCAGGCTTTACAACAGGCTTTATATCGCTGGTGGCTTTTTGTGAACTGCAAGGCAGTTGGAGCCCAGCTGTCCAGTGTGCTGAGCACCCTCAGCTCCTGCAGGGAGAGCTGCAGCAGGTGCTCAATGATTCCCAAGGGCTCGGAATCCGACTGCAAGGCTGTGTCCTTGTCTCTGTGTTAAATTGACAGAAATAGGAAATACCTGTTTTCCACTAAGGTATTACGGAAACAATGAAACCTCACAATGCTTCCCAAGGACTTCTGCATCTGTAGCAAGGAAAGGGCATAACAGCCAAATATTTTTCAACCTTCCTTCCAAACACTGTTGTATTTGATTTTGGCCCCAGAAGTGAAGTCTCTTGCTTTTTTATTTCCTCAAATAAATAATCCTCCTACAAAAGTTACAAAAAAAGTTGGATAATTAAGGGGCCCAAACGCAGATTTTTGCAAATGTTATCTTCAATCTATTTTAAGATACGTGGAGCTCACAAGTGTACTATTCTGATGGGGGAAAAACACACAAAACATCAGTATGAAAATGTACTGTGACACTACAGAATGCTAATCACTCCTACACAGAGAGAGCCTTCATTTTATCTGCTTTTGCAGAAGGTTTTTATAAAGTCAGATTTTAGAATAACTAAAACCCAGTACAACTGAAGGAGACAAAGCTTTGCACTTGAACAAAGGGATGTTTTCTCAAAAAATAACAATGACGATCTGGTTTGTGCTTTTATAGCTGTGCACATTCTAGATGATGGATAGATGGTTACACAAGGAGAATATATAGTGAGCTGATTATGCTCTCCATTAAAAAATCCCAGGCAACTAAGCTTCAATGCAAATTCATGTGATGTGACTGCTGGCAGATTTGGCTGAAGGACTTTAAGTATTGGGCCTGCTTCTGCTCTAAATGATGGCCAAACATCATTTGCGATTCACCAAAGAGAGAATGATCCCTCCTGGCTGTAGAAGTTCAGGAGGCAGTTTTTCCCTTTCTTTTAACCTTGGACATACCGCAACTGGGAGATCTGGTTCACATCACCACAAGTGAACTGGTTTACTACCGACTTTTCCCGTCCTTGTACAAGGATTTCCACCCCTTTCCTTCCATGCCATGTCCTCCTGGATGTCTTCATGGAGTAAGCTCCTGGCCTGATCCGCAAACTGAATAGCCAGGTAGAGTAGTCAGGCAGGAGAAAGGGCTCCCATCTTCCTGGGAGATGGGCTCTTCACCAGCTGTAATATCCTACAGGAAAGGGCACAACTGGAGGTAAACCAGGACAAGGGAATCTAAACCCTCTTCTTGTGCTACAGGAACAGTGCAAGTATTCTGTGACCCAAAGAAGAGTCACAGTCGCAGAGGTACACTTACTCCCTTCCTCAGGACTAAGAAGGAGCGTCCCACAGTTGCTCTGTGGGTAGGAGTTTGTTTTCCCCATGCACTGATAGCTCCCCCAGTAAATCAGAAACAGACTAATGTATTCCAGAGAAACAGTCTCTGAAACCTGGATAATCTATTTGACCCGAACTGAAGAGGAGTACTTCAGCAGAGGGTCCTTTCAGAACTGAGGGGTTTTGGAGCACTTTTGTCATTTTGCTCTATGACCTTATAGGACACACATTCTGAGCCACCCCTCAGATTCCTTGGCACTACCGAGTGCCAGAATTATTTGCGTATTAGTCCTTGCAGAATGTGCTCTGGTTTCCTGCAGAGGGCAATTGTCATTTGCCACTGACTGGAGTTTATTTGAGAAGAGTACAATGCTAGGAAGAAGGAGGGGTTTAAGAACATTTTAGTTCATGAACTTGGAAAAAAAGAAAAAAGAAGGAAAGAAGGAAAAGAAAGCCGGTTTTGAATTATTTTGGTGAAGTTTTAATCGTTTGCCTCTCTATCACCTCAGTACTTTAACAGTGGGGTTTTCTGTCAATGGCTCCTCTGGCATTGTGGACGATAAAACCATCAGAAAACTTTAGAGAGATTGTTTAACTTGCTGTTCTGTTGTTCCTGTTAATGATAGAGTTTGAGCATCAGATAAATAGAAAGATGAGCTGTGCCCAGCCTGGATCCATCTGCGCTAGCTCACGCCTGCAGCAGGTTAACCACACTTGTGCTATGTGGTGCTGTGTGGAACCACTGCCCTGCACCCCTAACTGGTGGCTTTCACCACTCCATCACTCACTGTCTTTTTTTCTTCATTACACCCTTACGGTATATTTTTGTAACACAGTTCACTAGGGTTTTTCCTTCCTTTTACTTTATCCAGAACTACCCATCAGTTAAAAAGAAAGAAAAGAACTTCTCTTCATTTAATTCTGAAATGTTTTGATCATACATCCAAAATACCAGCTTCACATATTTCATGGTATCCATGGTTAAATTCATAGAGTTCTTAGTTGCGTGGAAGGTCGTAACACTCACACTGTCAAGTAAGTGAGGTTAAGATGGAAGAGTGGAAGCAATGCCATGTTACTATGTTCTGTCTACCAAGTGGAGATACTACTTCATATGCACTAGCTGATTTCTTCCAATTGGGATATTTAAGGAGCTTAAACAGTTACAAGAGAACTGTGTTGGAACAATAAATGACTTACACGTATTTGTCGGAGTAGTAAGGGTTATTTTCATTGCTGAAAATGTGGTGAACAGAGAATTGAGAGAAAGTAAGAGATTCATGCTTGGCTTTGGAAAATTCAGTCTCGGCACAACGAGAGCGTAGCTGACCTCAGTGCATCATGTTTACCAGCAGAATTTAAACAACCAGGATAAATCACTGTCAGTGATAGCAACAGGAACTTAATCCAACAACCTTGAGAACATCATTACAATTTTTCACACATTTTCTATCTTTTCAATGTCTAAGTGAAATCTTATTTCTGTGCTGAAGTCCTTGGAGCTATAGAAAGCAAAACTATCAAAGACACCTACATATCTCTGCCTTATCAACAAATAAAAAGCAGACACAACAGAAGAGAAAGCAGATGGCCTTGCAAGTGCCCTGAAGAAGATTCTCCAGGTCACATTTGGTAGGTGGTGAAAAGAATCTATTCTACAATGAATTACACCTCTTACAGCCATTGTCTTCCCTGTGCTTGTGTTAAGAGATGCTGTGTGATACCTTCTGAGTCTGAGTCCTAGTGTTAAAACTGCTTTATTTATTTAGAAACATGAATTCTTAGCATAAGACATTATAGGGCAGAAGTTCTCCATCTGATCTAGATTCCCTTTATTCTCAATGGAGAGAAATAGGATGCATCTGACCTATTTTAGATGCCTACCATAAAATAATGTTGCAACACACAAGCTTCTTACCACTGACATTAAAGGAAGTTGTGATGACTAGCTCAGACAGGGATTTCAACACTGTAGATGTCTCAGACTAGGTGAGACAAGTCCTGCCCACAGCTATGTGGGTATTGCCTTAATGAATCACAGCCACAGAGATTTCTCCAATCTTTTGAGAGATGGTAGAAATTTGATGGTTTTGGTTTCCTGGCAATACTTGACTGGGAAGTGAATGAAATTAAATTCTGTGGTATCTTGAAAATGTTTTGGTTTATTTCAAATTTACCCTGACATGAAATTTTTGAAGCTTTCAGTTCTTTAGAGAGTGTCATTTTGATGTTCTACTTTGAGCTTTGTAAAAAGTGCATTTTAAACCAATGGGTTTAAAACTTTGAAACAAAACCTGACCTCAGACAGAAAAGGGGACTGTTTCATGTAGAAATTTGTTGTGATCCTTTCTGAATTCTTAAGTTTTATTTAAAATGAAGCAGTCATTAAAAATGAATGCATCATTCCTGCTGGATTCTTCCTTTTCACAAGAAAAAGACTGCACATGAAAAAATTTCCTTTTCCAACTATCTTAATTCTGGATAGGGTGGTGCTTGGGAGAAGGTGCAAGTAATTGGCATCAGAAATAGATGTTCCTTACAGATACTGATCCTGACTAACGTTTGTGTTATCTGTAGAACTAGTTCTCTGTCACACTGCAGAGGCTCTTAACCCCTTGACTTCTTAAGTTAGAGTATGCCACTAGTTAATCACGTAATATGTTGAAGTGTTAATACAACTCCTGGATTTTGCTTGATGTTTTCTCCTTTCCCTGAGGCTCAGAATTACTAATGAAATTAGATTGAAACTGAAGAAGGATTGTGACACTCTGTGTCCCCAAACTCCATTTCTGATCAGGCCCAAAGATTTGCTTCCTCTCTCTTTCTCTGCTTCAGACATCTTCTAGAGGTGGCACTGAGCCAATTGTTTATAAGTAGTTTTTATTTAACTAGCATTCTTTGGTAAAATAAAATGTAACTCTATTGAGATTCCCCATTAATTATAATGAATATCTGTTACCCATAATCAATCAAACTTCAGTTTGAAAGTGCTCCCACTGCTCTCCCCCTGCACCAGAGCCCAAAATCCTAAACCACATTGCACTGCTGCTCTTGGCCAAGATGCACCCAAACAATTTAATCTAACTACTAACGAATTTTACAGCTGTCATGTCCCTTCTTGTCCTTCCGTACATAAACAACCAAAGGGACATAAAGCTACTAGTCCACCATTAAACATGTAGAATGTCTTCTTTCATAGGTCTGAGCAAGTGGGATGACTTAAATTAAACTAAAACTACACCAGCTGGCTGATGTCCAGAATCGGTGTCTGGGGAGAACTTTATGAGTGGTAACTAACCATAAGTGCCCACAGCCTGGCAATGTTTAGTAGAATGTTGGCAGACACACTGTATAGTACTAATAAATTAGTAATGATAATTAATTAATAATAGTTTGCATTCATGTGACACATTCCTTGCCGCAATTTACTTCTAGTCCTGCTAAACGTGGACATCAAGAACAGTTTATCTTCTAGTGATCTACCTTTGCTTAGAAAGCTTTTGTATCTTCCTCCTATCTCTTCCTCTCTACCCTAAGCAAGCTACATTGCATCAGGATTTCCTCATGCACCTGAATTTATGGTGCTCTCATGGCCCTCGTCTGGATTCTGTCTCAGATTGCACCGCCTTCTGGAGGTGCCATGCAGAATGCAGGCCCCAAGGTGAGGCCTCTCCAATGACCAGCAAGCCAGATGCATTGGCTCTCACACCCCAGAAGTGATGCTACTTTTCAAGAATTCACGTGACGTCACAGAGTCTTGCTCAGCTTGTGATCTATGTGAATACCTAAATGCTTGTTTGGTCCCTGCTTCAATCTTGTATCTGCATAACAAGCTATTCTGTCCTACCTGTAGAGTCTTGCACCCGTCCTTACTGAATTAGTCTGTTCATTCCATTTCACCAGTTTGTCAAAACCCTCTTACATTTTCATGTCTTTGTCTATTGTACTTGGAGTTTTTCTGGTGTGTTCTCATCACCAAAATCAGTGGTAAAAATATTGACTCATACCAGATGAAGGATCACACCCCACTTATTATATCAGTCCAGTGAAACATCACTACCTACAGAAGATTTTTATGACTAATTTTTAATTAATTTTATGACCTAAACTATGTTTTCCCCATTTACTTTTGAGTTACCATATGAAACAGTGAAGTTACTAATGTCAATAGATATGGCACCTACACCTTTTTTCCTTACCCGGAGCAGAGTTGGTGCATCAATAAGAGATGGACCAGGTGCAAAGTAAGCAGTAGGAATGCAGATGGTGGAGAAAAAGGTAAGACCTCCTCCTTTGATGCTGACAAATACCTGGATCAGGTTAAATTTCACCTTCATCTTCTTTTCCCACTTAGATCCCTATAAAAATATATTTGGTAGTTTACTGTAGTATTTGTCTGGCAATTCAAGATGACTGACATTTTATTTCCTGGTTCCCCTTGCCTTCCTGCATTTAACGATTAGATGTTAGGATTGACCTTTTCCAGACTTCTGCAACTTGATCTACTCTCCATAGAGGGCAATATCTCCATGATGCCTACTAACAGCTCTCAGATTGCTTTAGCCAGTTCATAACACACCCTGGAATAAAATAAATCAGACACAATGCATATGAATCATTTAACAGGTCTGTAACTTGCTATAGCTGCAGGTTCTCAACATTCAAGGATGAAACACTGCATTGTCACAGCTCATCTGCTAATTGATCTGATCCATCTCCAGCTCTCTAGCTTGTCATTTTCTTTGGCTGATGTTATCTCAGGAAAAATATTTAGGTGGCTTTCCTACATTTTAATATAGCATGGTAAATAAAGTTGTGGCTATTCCCCAGCCAAGACCAAGTCATGTGTGAATTGAACCCCTGGTGGTGTATGATCTTCAACAAACATTTTAGCACATAGCAAATACAAAATAAACCCCATTAGCCTAAACATGACCTAAAGAAGCTAAAGTTACATGTTTTATCTCATGCTTGTGACAGCCTAAAAGGTGAACCTCATTATCTAATGCCAGATTCACAATGATTTAATAAGATACAGGAACCCATTTGTGAAGCTTGCCATAAGATTTATGAAAACCGAAAGAAAGCTACTGAAAATGATGTTTATGGATTTAGGCAAAACTTCTCTTTTGTTTTATGAATAAAATCTAGAGAAAAACTGTGTGAGTTCAAACAGAAGTGATCTTTTCAGGGAAAAGCTAAAGTTGTATTTGTTCAATGAGAAATATTTCATTTGATCTGAACTGAAATATTTCACTTCATTTTTGAGCTATTTGGCTTGTCTGAAAGAAAGTTCATTTTTTAAACATTACCTGAACTTTTACATGAAAAATACCAGTTTGAAAAAAACATTCAATTGGGAAAATGTCAAAATGAAACTTTTTGGCATTTCTGAAACAAACATTTTAGATAAAAAATGTCAACGTGGAATGTTTTGACATTTTGAAAAATGTCTCCCTTTTTTGAATCTGAAACTTTACCAAATTTAAATTGAATTTACTATTTATCTAAAAAATCAGAATTGCTTGCGTTGGTAGTTTTCCCTGGGTAAGCAGCTAATCTTCCTGCCCGGTTAGCAGTAAAACATCAGCCAAGGAACTGTACAAACGTGTTATAAAGCAGTTCCTCCTTTTACTGCAGCTCAGATTCCAACTTTCAGTGGTTATCTATCTTCAGTCTTGCATTGCACAGTGTCCAGCTTCCCACCTAGCAAGCAGTTTAATGGTTCACAAGGGAAGTAAGAGTGAGAGAAACAGTTACTGTTTAACAAGGGAGCAATTTCCCCTTACATTAAAATTATATTTTTATTTAAAAACCTGGCTAGTGATAGATTTATGATAGTTCATTCCAGAAGAAATGCTTTATCCATTAAACAGAAGCAAGTCTGTAATTCTGAAAGAGCTTTAGAGATTGTTGCAGTTAAATGCTCAAATTGAAACAACCCCTTCTAGACCAAACTCACAGCATTCCAAAATAAGATCACAAGCTGCAGTGAAGTAGCGTCACTGAGTAGCTGGTGCTTGCACGGCATTTTTGGGAGGTTATAGATGCTATATGCTAACCACATTAATTACACATAATTATACAAAAATTAAATCTTATGCTTTACTGAAAAATAATGTTTTACTGTAGCTGAGAAGCTTCAGCTGTGAAGCAGTTACAGTTCAGATGCAAAAGCTGCTTTTTTGCGACAGAAGAAATTTCACATTCATTTGATTTCACAATTTCTTCTGCTGAAGCCTAAGATGATGCTATTCTAACAGCAGCATGGGGTGAAAAGAGACTTTGTCAGGGAACACTAGGCCCACCTCAGACCAAGAGCCAAAGTGTTATGTTGATGACAAAATGATGAGCCATAGATGCCTTCCCCCTTAGTGGGATCCACAGCCCTGGATGGGGAGCCTCAAAATGGCAGCCCGAAAAGGCAACATGCTGGGAAGAAGCTGCTCAAAGCAGCCACTGCTTTAAGGGTTTGAGGGTTTGTGCCACAAGCCATACCCCTCTTCAGGCTCCTTGCACAGTACTAGTGGCTCATTTCTTTCTGCATGGGATTAGCTGTCTGGAACACTCCTTAAGGTGAGTATTCCAGCCCCCTTCTTTGTCCGTTACAATAAAGCAGGACTTGTCCTATCCTTTTCAGTGTGAGGGGGATCAGGAAATGGTTCCTTTTCTGCAGCAACCCAGTGGAGATGATCCTCACCTCAGAGTGGGGGAGATGTCCAGGGAAGTGGGTTTGAATCCCTCCAAGCAAAGGAAACTTCATCCACATCGTGACCAAGCTAAACACTTGGAGAAATGGGACTCCTCTGCCCTTCCTTTGAACAGAAAGCACTGGCTACCACTGCAATATGGCAGGCACTCTCTGAGAAAAACCAACTGGATCTTAGTGGAAGCAAAGATGGAATGGCTGAGTTTAGAATCCCAGAGCAGCTTGGACATGATTTAGGTGCCACCTTCTCAGCCTCGACAAGACTAATACACACATTCAACAGGAAAACTCTAAACACTTGGGAAGTTCTTGCCTTTTTGACCTTGAAGTCCCTTAGTTGGATGGCAATTGATGAAGGGCTTTGCTGAGCAGAGTCTGGACGATGTGTTCTGTGTACTGAGATGCCTATTTTGTATTTGGGAACAAAACATTGGAACAAAGTGGGGGGATATGTAGAAGTAGACATTTGATTTGGCTAAGGGGCTGTTGGGAAAGTGTTAATTCACCCTTGGAGGTGCAGGGTGATATCAGTAACAGTGCTGCCTGTCCTGAGTGCAGAGACCCACCAGGTGTAAGGAATTAATGACTTCCCACAAGAACACTGCAAGGGTTTGAGATGAGGGAAAGGAGTCGGTTTCTGCTGGTGTTGATACCTGAGTGAAAGACTGTGGAGAGGCACTGAGGTAAGTGAAGTGGGTTGCCAGCTTTACTTTCGACTTTCTCCTATGTGCTTTAGTTTAGAGAAGTCTTTCAATGTTTGGGAAGTGACAGAGTATGCTTAATATTGACATTTCTGTTTCACAGTGGAGTATAGATGAAGATGATTTTACAACTCTTAACTCTGACTTCTTGCCCTCTTCTAAGTTGTCTGAGGCCTCCTTCTTTGACTGCTAGGAAATCTCTTAACCTGACTGGTTCTGGTTTAAGTAGTGCTGGGCCTTCATGTTTCTTATTAGCCAACCTGAGGAAATTGGATAATGTAGGGTTATTAAAAGTTAACTAACATTTAGATGAATGGAAAAAAGTATGTCCACTGCAATAGCTGTCCATCAACTGGGCTGTGCTGATCCCTGCTAGGCCACTGTGTTGCAATGTGTAAATTACCTACCTAAATGCAGCAAGCTAGCAGAGCCACTTCATGGTGAGTCCTAAATTGACACCAAAAAGGGAACTTCAATCCAGACTAGAAATATAAGGAAATGGAGCAGACTAACCAGTAGTATGAAAGCACAATAGCTATTGAATAAAGCCAGTTTTTCTGCAGACACTAAGCCAGTGTTTAAAAATACAAACATCTAGATAATTAGAGGAACTTCAAATCTGTCTTCATAGTGTTTCGAGCAGGATGACATTGTCAGCCATTCTATTTTGTATTGATTCTCACAAAGCTCAGTTATTCCCAGCCTTCCATTTCAAATGCAGCACCTTGTTTTCCTGTATCTTGAAGCAAAGAAATTAGATAAAAACTATTGATTAGCAAGGCACAGAGGGGAGCAATGTCTGTAACCTTCCTTTGTCTTGCAGCTCTGCAGCTGAGGCAGCAGTAATAGGATTCTGTGTGAGTGCGACTGTGATGAGGTCACACTGCTGAGAAGGGAATGAAAACACTGCAGTCAGCTAGATCGCTTGCTTCTCTGATAGTTTCTGATATTGTTTGTCAAATTGTGATTTGAAGGTTATTTCTCTGGAGGCTAAAGTTGCCTTGCTTCTCTTCTGCACTTGGCTGGGCTTTTAAAAATCATGCCTTCATATGAAAAACTCCCTTCTCTCTCAAAGTTTCTGGCTTTTATTGGGAGACAAATTCTCGGAGTATTGTGTGCAGTTCCAGTGTCCTCAACATAAAAAGGACATGGAACTGTTGGAACAAGTCCAGAGGAGGGCCA